>JABSTT010002442.1:0-57255 GCA_013339685.2 Hyalomma asiaticum
CATGACCTACTCAGCAACATAGAGCACGTCTTTGTAGAGATACTCCCTCACGGAAAGTTTCGTCAAAGCATCTTCATCCTAAACTTATACAGCAGTCGTAGTAACCACGGGCAAAGATTTAAGGCACTTCTGAAGAAAGCACTGAACTTTGCTCACAAACAACCGTTTAATAATTGGCGGTGACTTTAATGCTCTGCATTCAGCCTGGGGCTATCACTACGACACTCGAAAGGGGCTAGAGCTCTGGCAGGGCACACTAGACCTGGACCTAACGTTGATAACTGACAAGGCATTTCCAACCAGACTAGGCACTTCAACCTGTAGAGACTCTACCCCCGACCTGACATTCGTCAAGAACGTGGAGGACCCCGTATGGACAAACTCGGCCACAGAATTAGGCAGTGATCATTACTTGTTAGTTACGCAGTTTCCAGTTAACTCCAACATCAAGACACAAAGAGAATTCACTTGGACGGACTGGGATCTTTCTCGCCGTATTAGAAACAACAGTGCCCAGTCCCCTGCTTCTAATCGTCACAAGCTTGATGCATGGATAGATAAAATCAAGCAGGATGCTTCCATCTCTAACAAGACCGTTATAACATATCTCCCCGTAAGGAGAATGGATAGCAGACTCGCCCATCTCATTGAAGCGAAACAATCCTTGTTAGCTCGATGGAAGACACAGCGCCTGAATAGAAGACTCTGCAAAAGATATCTGAGCTTAACAGAGACATTGAGGAACACTGTCGAGTGCTCAACAAACAGCAATGGGACGAGCTATGCAATTCGATCGATGGCCAGCTGCGTAACGGCAAATCCTGGAACCTCCTAAAGCATCTACTCGACGATACGAATACCAAGTCTAACCAGAGGCATCGCTTGAGGCGCATCCTGCATTTGGCCGTTAAGGGAGCCTCAGAAGAAAAGAGTCATGCAGGACCTAGTCCACAGGTATCTCCCTACGGGACCTGCAGCGGCACACCCGGATTATAATGGCTCCCGGAATCCGAAGCTTGACTCTGAATTCAGCATAGAAGAAATACGAACGGCTCTACAAGCCCTTAATGGCCGATCTGCCCCAGGTCCTGACGGTATTACAAACAAACTCCTGCGTAATCTTGATGACCACTCAGTCAAGTATCTCACTGAAATAATCAATGACAGCTGGAATAGTGGTACCATGCCAGATGATTGGAAGACATCGCATACTATATTAATCCCGAAACCCGGCAAAACGCCTAGCATAGAGAGCCTACGCCCTATCTCGCTGACGTCGTGCCTAGGCAAAGCTATGGAGCACGCAATACTCCACAGGATTGCTCAACATCTCGAGGAGAACGGACTTTATCCGCATAGTATGGTTGGCTTTAGGTCCAAGCTGTCTACACAAGACGCCATGGTTCAAATCAAGCAACAAGTCCTAGACAATAACACCCGCGGCATCAACGCGATTCTCGGCCTTGATTTGGAGAAAGCCTTTGACAAAATTTCACACTCATTCATACTTGAAGCAATATCCAACCATAACCTAGGCGCAAACATTTACAACTATGTCAGATGCTTCCTATCCAATAGGAAGGCAATTCTCAAAGCAGGGGACCTATCCTCCGATGAGGTCGACCTAGGTGCATACGGCACACCCCAAGGTTCAGTCATTTCCCCGAGCCTATTCAACATGGCTATGATTGGACTGGCCAGGGAATTAGACAAGATCTAAGGCATTGAGCACACAATATATGCTGATGATATCACCATCTGGGCGACTAGCGGTTGTGAAGGGGATATAGAACAGGCATTGCAGCTTGCAGTCGATACCACAGAGTCCTATCTCCTCCCCACCGGGCTGCGATGCTCGCCTGCTAAGTCTGAACTGCTCCTTTACCGCCCTGTCAAACGGGGTCCGAAGCCCAGGGGTTGGCAGGAATCCTACCAAACCATAAACCTGCATACTCGCTGTGGCACAGACATACCAAAGGTGAAGCATATACGCGTCCTTGGTATGATTATTGAAGAAAATCGCACAAATACCATGACTGTTAACAAGCTGGTAAGGAAAACGAACAACGCCATACGGCTTATCAAAAGAGTTGCCAACAAGCACAACGGAGTTAAGGAAGAGAACCTCATCCGTCTGGTACACTCCTTCGTCCTCTGCCATTTCTCATACATTGCTGCTATGCACAATTGGTATCGGAGTGAGAGAGACAAACTCAACGCACTTATTAGAAAAGCAGTCAAGAGCGCCATCGGGCTTCCCTGCAGCACCAGTACAGATAGGCTAATGCAGCTTGGTATCCACAACACCCTAAAGGAAATTGCGGAAGCACAGGAGCGCTCTCAGATCGCACGCCTATCTTCCACAATGACTGGCAGACATATCCTCAAGAAACTTGGGTACACGGAACAGTCATACCATGGTGACTCCGTAGATATCCCACCAAGCATTAGGGATCTTATAACAGCAACGCAAATTCCCAGAAATGTTCACCCGGAACACAATCTCTCAAGACGCAGGGCCCGGGCCACAGCTATCCTCAAGAACTATCAATCCGACAGCAACGCCTGTTTAGTAGACGCCGCCTCATATCGAAGCGGTCTGATGTTCACTGCGGTGGTTATAAACCACAAAGGTCAGCTCGCCAACTGTACCTCGATCTACACCAAGGACCCGCTAATTGCCGAGCAGGTTGCGATAGCACTCGCTATCGTCAACGACAGCATGGAAGTAACAGTTACTCTAGATCTGCAATCCGGTCCTTCGCGAACGGCAGAATTGCCCCGCAGGCGCTACGCATTCTCCAAAACAGTCCCAAGGAATTTTGGTCATCACACGCTCATTTGGTTCCCTGCTCATATCGGGCAGATCCCTGGCTGTCCCGTAAACCTCAACGAGTCTGCTCACAGATCTGCGCGCGCACTGACTGACCGCGCAGATACTGGCTGATTCGAGGCCATGGAAAACAGGGACGTCCCGTCAACATACAACGACATCACGAAGCATTTCTACCTCTCTCGCCGTGTCTTCCCGCCGCCAAGCCCTAAACTAAGCAGGCCTCAAGCGCTTACTCTGAGGCTATTGCAAGCCGGTACTTACCCAAATCCGCATATACTACATATCATATACCCAGAAATTTACCCTGATGACATTTGTAGCAATTGCAAACTCACCACGGCTACACTCAAACACATGCTCTGGGAGTGCACCACTGTGCCTAATGATGCTAACCCCGATGCTACCTCGGCGAAGTGGGATGCTGCTCTCCGCAGCTCTAGCCTAGCCAACCAAAAATGGGCCGTCCTGCAAGCCCGCGATGCGGCTGTCAGGCTAGGCCTTTCAGTCCCAACGTGCGAGCCCTAAACGCGTTTGCGCGCTTCTTGCAGGACACTTATAAAGTTTATTCCATCCATCCATGAGAGAGCAGCGATGACCAAAACGTACGCATAAAGGAAGCAGTTAAGCGAAGCATTGGAGCAGTCGGTCAGGCAGAACAGTAACAAGAAAATTACCATGCAATCTACCCGCGCTCCATCCTTCATTACCTGCAGTAAACAAAGCGCGTCTGACGTTTGGCGGCGCTGGCGTCAGTCCAAGTGAGTCCAGGCCGCGCGGCGGAGCGTTCTATTTAAGCGTGCTGACGGCTGTACATATATGCACCATGTACATGTACGCACATGGCATGTACATATATATATATATATATATATATATATATATATATATATATATATATATATATTAACGCAAACACATCACACGCTAATAAAATCAGCATGAAACACTGTTTCTCCAGAGACATTGCTTCAGACTCCGCCATTTTGCCTTCCTCAACCTCTTCATCTTCTAGCTAGCTCTGTACTGAGGCCGCGCCCCACTGGCAGTCACTTTGTCCCGTAACATGTCTCCACCAGCGGGGGGCGCAGCTGGAGACACACAGAAGTCCGAGTAGTGCCAAATATTGCTTGCCGGAGTCATTTACGTGGTTCTTGCACTGGTTTGCACCTGACTGCTCTTCTTTCTCCATCGTGGTGATCTTCCACCAAATCTTGCTTTCGTAAGTAGTGGCCCACTAGTGTTCTCTTTCCCTGTTACAGCTTTCCAGCAGGAACGAGAAGGGGAACAGGCGAGAATGCAGAGGAGTGTTCGTTGATGTAGGGAACACTGGCGGAATAGTGGAGGGCACACCAAATCACACCATCTCCCGCTAAAGGGGACCATGAGGCGATGCGAAACAGCACGGGGGGTGCACACCGCGTTTGCATCGGTTTGACGCTAGCAGACGCTGCCTGCGTCGGCGTTGTCTCGCGGCCGAAGGCGCGTTCTCATTCCTTGGAGCTGGTAAGCGTTCATGGAAGAGCGCTTTCATAGTCAATGCGCGCATTTCATAGAGGAGAGGAGGAACGCCGAGAGTAGAGGAGACGAGACAAGGAGAGGAGGGTGAGGAGGATGCGCATGCGCACTGCGGGTGTGGATGCCACACTGCGGGTGGATGGAGGGAGGGAGGGAGTGACAACCTTCTAGAAGACGCTGCCTGCATCAGCGTTGTTGTCCGCCGCGGTGGTGTAGTGGTTACGGTACTCGGCTGCCACCCAAAATACGCGGCTTCAATCCCGGCCGCGGCGGTCGCATTTTCGATGGGGGCGAAAATACCAGAGGCCCGTGTACTGTGCGGTGTCAGTGCACGTTAAAGAACCCCAGGTGGTCTAAATTTCCGGAGCCCTCCACTACGGCTTTCTCTCCTCTCTATCTCTTTCACTCCCTTTCCCCTACCGCCGCGGACGCTTAGCCGTGCTCCCTACATGGGCCGCGGAAATTAGCGTCCTTTCCTAACCGAACCACAATCACCATCATCAATCATCAGCGTTGTCTCTAGCGGGCGAGGGCGCGTTCTCGTTCCTTGCGAGTAGGAAAAGTGATCTTGGAAAAGCGTTTCCACAGTCAAGCCGCGCCGTTCGGAGAGGAGGTGTGTGGAGATGGTCACGTGGATAGGGCAGTAGAGAGGAGGTGTTAGAGAGGTTTTGCGCATGCGCAGAAAGGGCGGTCACGCCGCATAGCACCACTACCACCGGATTGAACTCCGCCATAGGCTGCTTCGCATAAAAAAATGTAGCTCCACATCCTCGCTCTGCCTAGTGTTCTCTCCTTGCAGTGTCGCTGTCTGTTGCTTAGAAAACACGTCACCGCTACAACTAGTGTAGCGCTGTACTCCTTGACGCAGACTTCCCGAAATCGCTATTCGCTGGGCACTGAACCGTGTCAAGCCGCAGAGCGAGACATTGCGACTTTTTTCTCAGCATTGCTACACTCTGTAATCACTTGTTTGGCTGTGGAACTTTTCAGCAAGAATTAGCCAGTAAGATTTTCCGCCGGCAGCAGCGTGTCAGGGACCTTCTTGCTCTGTGGGGTTCGGGCAATATGGACCACCCTTGAATTTTTCAGGCCGTAGCACCTGTGCACGTGCGGTGCTTTTTGTCTATTTCTTGACGTCACCAGCTACATAAGGCGTCCAAGTTTCTCCTTCGTCGCTGTGCACCGCGGGGACTGGTTTTTCTGGCAAGTCTCGCAGTTTAGCTTAGTCACTCTATGCTTAGAAATTTCTTCGATAGATGCGGCATGAGCTGTTGCTTGATGATCTTCATTTCGTTGCTGAAATGCTGGGCCCTATGTCCCGCCAGGTTTTGCACACACTCGGGAAGGTGGCAGTACCCACTTCGCCTGTTGTCCGACACTTGTGAGAAGTCCAGCTGAATTCTGCGGTCGGGTGCTTGGTGCATGGCGCTGATGTTGCCGTCCCTGTCAGGGCAGCCCTTGCAGCCACTGTCGCGCTCTTGGCCTCGCAATTTATCCCTTGCCTTCTCGTTCTTTCTCTCTCTTTGAATTGCATCTTCGTTGCGAGCTTGTGCCTCCAACGCCTAAAGCATAGCTCTCAACCAATTCATGAGACGGCTCTTCATGTACGTCCCGTTTCTCAACTCCACACACACGTGCACTTGCCGTCCAAACTCATCGCACGCACGTCTTCTGTTTCATTATGAACTCCTCACCCAGTTCCTGCAGCTCTACAAACTCTTCGCGCCTTTGGATCCTTTCTTCTTTCGCATTCTTGATCGTTTGATGCCTAGGCTACATGACACGCTACTGTATTAGAACGCATTTGTCCGCCTGTCACTGTAATGATCAGTCACTGTACTAGTACCTCCCACTTACGATCACATCGCGCCAAAATCTCTTGAAGAAG
Organism: Hyalomma asiaticum; assembly: GCA_013339685.2. Lineage (NCBI taxonomy): Eukaryota > Metazoa > Arthropoda > Arachnida > Ixodida > Ixodidae > Hyalomma > Hyalomma asiaticum. The sequence continues at coordinate 6,240 of JABSTT010002442.1, forward strand.
CGCAATCCCAAGTTTGTCCTTCAGGCGTTTCATACAGTCGTACCTCACCGCTTGCAATCAAAATTTAACGTAGAGAAACTACCACTAAATTAGGCATAAAACACCGCTTTATCCAGAGGCATTGCTTCATAAGCCGCCATTTTGCCTTCCTGAACCTCTAGGTCCTCTAGCTAGCTCTGTCCTGAGGCCGTGCCCCACTGGAAGTCACTTGGATTTGTTTCGGTTTTAGTTTGTTTAAGTGCAGCTCCGTAATCAAGTTCTGTAGCGCGCAGCGCAGGCTGCGTTTATCTTGCATGTAGCATCGGGAACCGTGGTCACCGTTCTGGAAAAGTTGCATACCTGACGCGCACAATCGAGTGTCTTCCAGATTTTCATAAATAATGCGAGAAGGGTTTATGACGTGTGTATAAAACACGGCGCATTTCTCTGCTTTTCAGTATTCCCGTTGACCGACGACTGATCGCGCCGCTATCATCGTGTAGCGTTATTTGCTGCGCTAGGCTGGGCACACACTCTCCCAATAAACAATTAGACTGACGACGTCTTGAATTCTGCGTAGTTCCGCGTAACGACCAGGTTATATCTGGTGAAGATGTTTTTCGGTCCATGTACTGCACATCCCCGTCCAGCCAGATGCAAGCCACAAAGAGGTCGACTGCATTGCAGCCCTTCGAGCTAGCTGCAGACCGCAAAGATTACCGCCAGCATGCCAACCGTTTCACGACAAGGATACGATCACAAGGGCTGTGACCATAACAGCACCCACGATGACAGCTGCAGTGTCTCTGGCTACCATGGTTATGCAGCAATCTAAAGAGCAGCTTATGTTCTACAGATTGTAATACGAATACGCGGAATGCTGGCTCGACACCTACGTCCGCGTCGCCTCCTACAACAAGTGGGACACCGACGATAAGCTGCAGCACGCATACTGTACGTGGAAGACGCTGCAAGGACTTGGTTCGTTAACTAAGAGTCCCTTCCAACCTGGGACATCCTTCGCGCGTCTTACTTGGTCGCCTTCGCAAGCGTCGTATACAAGCAAGGAGCCGCATCACTGCTTCAGACTTGCTGCATCTCCCGAATGAAAACTACACAATCTGTGAGGAGGAGGTGACGCGACTTTTCTGCCACGCCAACGCCGATATGTCTCAGGAGAAGAAGGTTCGCCTGCTCATGCGAGTAGTGAAGCAGGAGCTCTTCGCCGGAATAATAAGGAACCAGCCGCAGACGGTCCAAGAGTTCCTCTCCGAGGTGACGACCATTGAAAAGCCTTTAGTTTCCCTGGGGGGGGACAGGGCTATCCACGTCGGTTTGGGCTTGTGTACTCCAGCCGTTGCGGAGAGATGCAGCGGCCGGGCGGCGGTGAACGGAATGATCGTCGTCATTGCCACTCTGCTCCGACGGTGTAGTCGGCTATGTCTCGAGGTAGTTCACCTGGCAGCGGACTCGGCGCCTTCACATCGAAGCAACGCAGTCCCATCTCACGGCACTGGCAAAAGGGATAGGTGTGTCCGGCTTCCGCACAGTACTAGCACAGTGAACGCTGGTTACGGGTCCACAAACAAAAGTTTTCCTCAGCACGTAGCACTGGATTACGGGAGAGAAGGATGGTGTCGGAGGTGGCAGCAGTGGCTGGCGACGAAACTACGGAGACTTGGGGTGCTGGTGTGGACGAGGAAGAGCGGCAGCTCGACGTGCAGCAGCAGCGTAGGTCATCACATTCGGTTGGGATTCTGGCGGTTGGGGAGCTGGCGGAGATCGCCGTACTTCCAAGCGGAGAATGTCTTCGAGGGATGCTACTACCTAAGGCTGAGACGAAAGTAATATCTGGCGTAGTCCCTCACCATCGGTAGCCCGTACGGTCTTACATAGCTCGTCGGGACCGAGTCCCCAGACCTCTCCCTAGTAACGTGGCAAGCGCCGATTCTATTGCTGGGCGCGCATTTCGAGTGTTCTCGATTGTAGTTGCCTCGGAGAGGAACTCTTGGACAGTCTTCGGTGAATTTCTCATCAGGCCTGCGAAGAGGTCCTGCTTCACTGCCCTCATGAGCAGGCGAACTTTCTTCTCTTCGGACATATCGGCGTCCGCGCTGCGGAAAAGTCGCCTCACTTCTTCCGCAAAGATCGTGACGCTTTTCTACGGCAGCTGAACTTGTGTCTCCTACAGAGATTCGGCTCTTGCACACGACTTATTGCAAAGGCGTCTGGAATGTGGCGCGAATGATGTTCCACATTCGTGCGTGGACATCGTGCTAGGACCCCGGTTCGAGAACCGGGTACTAGCAGCGTCTCCTAGGTAGAACTAGACGTGACGCAGCTTATCTTCCAAGTCCCACTTATGAAGGACTGCGGTGCGGTTGTACAGTGGTCAACTCTCATATCTATAACACTGGAGCGTCGTGCTCGGAACTGCGCGAGCGACATCTACAGTTGGAAACGGGACACCTCTGAGCATGCGCAGCGCCACTGACGCACATGCCTTGCATTCTGGACCCTTGGTTATCACCGCGGATGCAACAACCGTTTTGGCCGTCAGTAGCGCTGTCAACGGTTTAGCGCAATAACAAAAGAAAGAAAAAGGAAAAGAAACGAAGCGTATTGTTGGCAGCGCCCGACGCAAGCTGTGCTGCGTTCTAATTCTCCCTTCGCGGTCACATTGTCCCAACAACAGATTTACGCCCACTTATGAACTGTATATATTTTGTGTGTGTGTGTGTGTGTGTGTGTGTGTGTGTGTGTGTGTGTGTGTGTGTGTGTGTGTGTGTGTGTGTGTGTGTGTGTGTGTGTTTTGGGGGGGGGGTCAGGCTGCTCGGAAGCTGTCTTTTGGCCGGTATAGAATTTTGCACTTCCAAATGTGAATAGAGTGCTCGAAGCATTCTATAAGGAAGGTCGGCTTGCTGATGCTCCCCGTCATCGGTCATTAAGGGCTACAACCGACGAAGGACCGACTGATCGTCGCATGAATGGGCAATCCAAACTACATTTAGTCGCAGGCAACGCATCGTTGGTGAATTACAATTAATAGTAGGTTTGCGAAATAAAATGACAGCACGCGGCAATAAACTCAATGCGCTATGAAAAATTCACAGAGCGATGCGCAATATACATTATGCGGCGCATTGCCGGTACGATATGATACCGAAAACCGAGAAAATAGGTACGCAGTAGAAAACGCGCCGATGCGGGTGATTGCACTTTTTTTTTTCCGGCGCTATATGACTGACAGCGCTTCTGCCGGCAAAAGTAGTTATCGCGGCCTTGGCGATAAACAAGGACAGAAACTGCAAGGCAAGCGCGTCAGTGGCGATGCGCATGCTCAGATGTGTCCCGTTTCCAACTGTAGATGTCGCTCGTGCAGTTCCGAGCACGACGCTCCGGCGTTATAGATATGAGAGTTGACCACTGTACATGTCCAGACAGCATTCTGGGTCCTTGTATGCTGCGGAATGTAGGCGGGTCTTTGGCTTGTTGCACGAACACGGTTGCCGGAGACAAAGCTTCCGTCATCGCGCATTCTGTTTTCGTCTAATGCTTGTCTCATGTCCTTGTCAGGAACCTGTTTGTATTCTGGCGCTAGTCGTGCAGCCTGCAGCTAGTTCGAAGGGAAGGGTTTGTGTCGTTTATTTGACAGCGTGGGCTTGGCTCAAAACTGGACGGCGGCGTTCGGTACATGGACCGAGAACAAACTCCAGCAGATGTCACGTGGTCTTGGTGATTTGGACGCACCAGAACTCGGCACGATCTCAGGCGAACTGTTTATTGGGCGAACCTCTGGCCAGCAAAACAAAGGCAATAACACTGTAAAGCAGTAGCGGCGGCGTGAACAGTGGCCGGTCGACAAAAAAATGACAAGTGGCGAAATGTGTCGGATTTTATACACACTGCATAATGCGTTCTCGCATTGTCTGTATAATTCGAGAATTTACTCAAATACGCGCGTCACTCAGGCAACGTTTCAAGAACGGTCGATACGGTTCCCAAGACGACATGCAAGATAAACAGGTCCAGTGCTGGGTGTAACAAAAAGCATAATGGCACTCCTCGCTAAGAACGAAAATAATCGGGTGTCACAGGAAAGTGATAATCGCGGTCCCCTTAAACAGACACACACACACACACACACACACACACACACACACACACACACACACACACACATACATATATATATATATAACAGAATTGACGATTCGCCTCTTAGAGAACGACGGTTTATTAAGTCAACGTTCGTTCGGAGCCCGACCTTTTTCAAGACATGTTAACCACAGGCCAGTATGGCCTTATATACACACTTTGTCTTGTAGTAAGGAGAGAAGGACAAGGGTGGGAAAGCGAATGATTGGGTTGAAAATATACGAAAATAATAAAAATAAAAAATAAAAAATAATAGAAAGGTTGCTGGCATCTTCACTGCAACAAAAGATGAGCAAGTCACGCAAAAGCAACTCGCGCGCACACACACACACCACAGAGACAGAGCGAAAAAAAAAGAAGAAAAAGAAGAAAAAGAGAAGGGGGCGAAAATGGGGGAAACAGCGAGAAGGACGAGCGCCGCCCGCCGCGCCAGTGCTGTCCGAGTCCGTAGACATCTTAAAGAGCAATCCATCAATTAGGCATTGTAAACCGTGGCGCCGGCTTATATCTGGCGAAACTAACGACACTTTCCGTGGCGTACATTATGCGGTTTGGATGTTGCCTCTGTGGTGCCGCTGCGCAGCAACGCGCCCCAGGAGGGAAGAACGGGGGACGTATTCAGGCATGAAAGGCGCAGCGCTCTTGTTCCCGATTGCAGCCACATTTGTAATGCGCACTCGGCGCCACCGCGTGGCGGGGTAAGGTAGGCAAGGAAGAAGAAAGGGCGAGATGAAGGAAAAGAGCCGCACAGAAAGGGGAGGTTTTGAAGAAGTAAAATTCTGTGTAGAACACAATGACGTATAGTCCCCTCTTATCGTACGATCTCCGGAGCCACTTTGCGTGTGTCGGCTTGCACTGCACGGGTATGCAAACAGGGCCAGGCCGATAGAATCGGGCATACACAGCTTTTTTTTAAAGAGATGTCGAATGAGGTAATGATAATTAGCGGGAATGGCCGATCTTGTAATTGAGGATACAAAGTTTATCAATTCGACTGTTCACTTCCTAACGATCGTAACACCGAGAGAGCGCCAGGATGTTCATTTATGCCATGCTTAATTGTGCCTAATTTTGTAGATAAAGTAAGATTCCCTTTGCTCACGTTCTCTGGTGCTCCGAAAGTTACTTTCCAGTAGTGTGACCATGACATTGTCAAAGCTGTGACCTTTAAAGCTGATGTGTTTAAAGAGCGGAAGGCCAGGTAGTGAGCGCACATGGGACCGATGGTTGTTGAATCTTATCCTGAATGGTGGGTCCCTCTGTCCTATGTAGTGCATGCTATATATTCCACACTCTCAGAGATAAATAACATTGTTTGAGTCGCAGTCCAGTTGTCCTTTTATTCTGTGCTTTAAATTCGAATGTGTGCTTTCTGAAACTTTTGTTTTCTGGATGTGTTTGCACATGCCGCATCTGGATTTCCCACAGGGTCGACACCCGTCGAGAGGCACTGTTCCTATTTTTGAATGTACAACGTGATCCCTTATGCTTTTCGGTCGCCTGTATACCGCACGCGAAGGATCGGTAAAAATTTTGGAGAGTCGCTCGCTTTGTTCCAATATGTTAAAATGTTTTTTCAAGATTTTAATAACGTTCGGTGGATTGCTAGTAAAGGTTAGAACAAGGTTTTTTCGGCGTTCGTGGTCGGTGTCTTTTTGGTTGTACAGGAGCGCCTGGCGGTCGAGATTTTCCGTTTCAATATTTTCATTTTTATTATTTCTGTATATTTTCAACCCACTCATTCGATTTCCCACCCTTGTCCTTCTCTCCTCACTACAAGGCAAAGTGTGTATATAAGGCCATACTGGCCTGTGGTTAACATGTCTTGAAAAAGGTCGGGCTCCAACCAAAACGTTGACTTAATAAAGCGTCGTTCTCTAAGAGGCGCATCGTCAATTCTGTTATAAACTAGCGGCAACCCAAGCTACCTTTGCATATACAGTCTTATATATATATATATATATATATATATATATATATATATATATATAGAGAGAGAGAGAGAGAGAGAGAGAGAGAGAGAGAGAGAGACGTTAGTTTATATGGCTACGCTCTAAATGTTCATGAAAGAGCAACCCGACATTGACCAGATCAATCACATCAAACAAGATGGGAAGTGATAACGGCATTCCACTCAAACCAAAACAACCGCACGTGTCACTATCCACGTTTACGAAAACGTTTGAACAGATGGAGACGTGTCCGCAACGTTGGAGACCATGTAGCGATTCTTTCTGCACGGTAGTTAGCCCCGACCTCAAAAGGCATTTTTAACTGGAACGAGCCTTATTTCCGGAAATCCCAACCCTAAACCTTCGACTACCTTCAAGGCACCGCCGAGTAGACGCTACACTTTTTCGGCGACTACGGCTGGCAGTCGCATCTAGCAACTCCTAGTCTTTCCACATCGGAAGGGCCGAAACCGCAGCCTCCAACTCTGGCGAAGATGAGTCCATTGAACACATCTTGTGCGAGTGTACTCAGTAATGTGCACATAGACCATCACTTTGCGACACGTTCAACAAGCTGGACGACAGCTTCTGTCGGAGCATAGGCTCCTGCCACATAGACAGGGTTGAACATCGGAAAAGAAGGGTGTGGAAGCGCTAGTACTCTTCTTTCGAGCGACTGGCCTGTCTGAAAGACTGTAACCTGATTAACCTGTAACCTGATCCTGTGTATGTTTTGTTTTTTCTTTCTTTAACTTTATTTTTCGCTGCGTGTGTACATTCTTTCTTTTTTCTTCGCTCGCTTTCTCTGTCCCCTTCCTCATCCCGTTTTCCCCACACCCTAGCGCAGGATAGCAAACGGCATGCCTAATCCTGCTTAAACCCCCTGCCTTCCTTCTTACCTCTCTCTCTCTCTAATCTGACGAGCACAAGCTGGTTAACTGATTCTCAAACTACTCAACGTGGTTAAGATAAAAGAGTAGCGTTTGTGCCGTCTGCTACAGCACAGTTCTCCCACAATGGAAGTGCGCCACTCGTAGGAAGAGCACATAGAAGATCAAGGACGAAGACAGATAAGGTGGGTGTGCATATAGATTAGAATGCACACCCTAAATCCTACGTGATACTACAAATGTCGTTCATCCTATTCAGAACAAAATTTTATTACAAAATTGAAGGTTGTAAGAAATTCTAGCGCTTCGCAAAGTACGTCTTACTTAGCTAACCGACCCAGGATGTATTGTAGGAAATAATAAACAGCCTGAAGAAACAGAATCACCACCAGATGGTTAGGTGAAAATTCTATAATGAAAAATCAGCTCGCGATATTTGCGCGTTTCTTTCGTAGGTGTTCAAGTAGATAACTAAAATAATGTATTTTAACAATCAGTTAATTAAGGACCTCTGCTGCTGTTCTTTCGTTTCGACGGTATTACAGAGAAAGTCAATTATTTCAGCCTAATGTCTGGGGTCAGCAGAATGGTCTTCTTTGTTTGCACACCAGCGAATCAAGGATGAAGGTTTGATCAGAAGTTCGCGGGATCGAATCGCGACCGCGGCGGCTGCATTTCGATGGAGGCGAAATGTTGAGGCCTGTGTGCTGTGCAATGTCAGTGCACGTTAATGAAACCCAGGTGGTCGAAATTTCCAGAGCCCGCGACTACGGCGTCTCATGATCAGAGCCAGTTTTGGGACGTTAAACACCACAAAAGAACAACAACAACAACGACAAGAATGAAGGTCACGTCCGATCTAGTAGCACGCACTCAATGGGTAAGAAAAAGTGAAGAAGTCGAGCAAGACTAACTCAATGTCTATGTCTATTAATATGGCAGTTGCAGGCAAATTTTTAGTAGCTATGTAGTATGCGGCATGGTTCGAGGGACAGAACATATTTTTTCACTTTAGTTTGGTAATGGGCTGTAATAGAGCAGACACGTCCCTCCTATTCAGTTAAAGTTTTCAGACGATGCCTAAAATGACGCCTATAATCCATTTTACACAAGGCATGACAGCAGCGGAACCTGAAGGTCACCGGCGTACGACCAAACAGTCATTCTGGTTCACGCAGGCGCTGTTCGTTGCGGAATTTTATTTATTTATTTATTTATTTATTTCGAATACCCTCAAGGTACATGCAGTACATTATAGAGGGGAGGGGCAAGAACACGATTACATGTAACGCGGAAAAAGGTGGGAAGGAAGAAAAAAGAAAACGCATAACAATTAATCAAGTCAGCAATGTACAATAAACAAAGCAAAATAAATAAGAACACCGATTTAAACACTGGTTATACAAAATTTATCACTCGATTGAGTAAATCGGGCATCAATCTGTAATAATAAGTAAATACACAAAGGGGTGAACTCAGGGCATCAAATAACAAGAGGAACAATAGCACAACTCTAGATCATGTTGACAAGAGCGTGTTTCAAAAGGATTGGATCGCATATGTTCACTACAGATGATGGTAGATCATTCCAATCCAGTGATGTTTTGGGAAGAAAGGACTGTGCGCACGTGACAGTGTTACAAAATGAGACCTCGATTTTATGACAATGATGCCTACGAGCCGACGTGAATGGTGGTGGTTGAACGAAAAGCGATCGGAGAGTGGCATTATGATAGTATATTTTATGAAAAAGTGAAATGCCAGCTTGCTTCCGGCGAATGGCAAGTAGCGGGATGTCAAGAATAGTTTTCATTTCCGATACACTTGCTTTACGGCGATAGTTCGCTAGTACAAAACGGACAGAGCGATTTTGCACTGCTTCAATTGCGTCAATTAATATGGATTGATGCGGATCCCAAATCGATGATGCGTACTCTAGTTGAGGGCGAATGTACGTGGTGTAGAGGAGTAATTTTAGTGAAGATGGAGCGAGAAAATGATTCCTTTTTAGGGATCCCAGAGCACGGTTACTTTTGGACATTATGTGTTCGATGTGATGTTTCCATGACAAATCATTAGTTATGTGGACGCCAAGGTAACGGTATGCTGTGAGAGATTCGAGAATCGAGTTATTAATCACATATGTTGAGCATCCTGTGTTAGAACGTGAAACTCGCATGTACTTGCATTTTTTATTATTCAGCTCCGTGCGCCATGTGACGCACCAATTATGGACATGGTTTAGATCAGACTGCAGATTAGTGACATGAGAGGTGGTAGTTATTCTGCGATATAAGACACATTCGTCAGCAAATAAACAAATTTGTGAGGAGATGTTATTAGGTAAGTCATTTATATAAATTAAGAACAGCAGAGGGCCCAGAACGGACCCCTGAGGAACCCCGGATTCAACAGGGGCCATGTCACACACACTATCATTAGTGGTTACAAATTGAAGCCGAGACAGAAGAAACGCTCGAATCCAGTTTACGATTGCAGGGTCTATATTTAGTATGCTTAGTTTATACAAGAGAAGCAGATGGTTAACTTTTTCAAAGGCTTTACAGAAGTCAAGAAATATGCAGTCAATGGGGAAGCCAGAGACAGGGTAAGTGTGCAAGTCATGAGTGAATGAAAGCAGCTGCGTATCGCGGGAGAAAGATTTGCGAAATCCATGTTGAAAGCTAGAAAAGTAATTATCTTCAAGAAAGTTAACTAGATGCGTGAAAATAACACGCTCCATTATTTTGCATGGTATTGAAGTTAAGGATATTGGTCGATAATTAAGGGATTATGAGTTTCGCCGGATTTGAAAATTGGCACTACCTTTCCTATCTTCCAATCCTGAGGTAATGAGGCAGACCGAAGTGATTGCGAAAAGATGTAATCTAAAATGATGGAACAATATTCAATGGTATTTTTCCAAAACTTCGAGATGATACCATCCGCTCCACAAGACGAGCTAAGCTTTAGGTTCTTAATTATTTCTTTGATGCCAGTGGACTCAAAAATAATAGGGTTCATTGAAGGAAAATTATAAGGGGTCACATGAGGTAGCTCATTACAAGGCCTTGAGGATGAAAATGACTGTATGAACGTATTGTTCAAAATGGTTGCACATTGTTGATTGGGCACAGGGTGGCCATTAGGCGCGGTTAAAGATATGTTTTGTGCATCGTTACACTGAAATACCTTCCAAAAGCCTTTTGGGTTGTTTTTTAGCATGTTAGGAAGTGTAGTGTTGAAAAATGAAGACTTAGAGACTTTCAATGCTGCTAAATAAGTGGACGCTGCATTCTTATAAGCCTCCCATTTAAGTTGAGATTGCGAATGCTTTACAATGCGAAAAAGACGTTTTTTCTTGTCGGAAAGACGGTTCAGTGATCTGTTGTACCACGGTGCTTTGCTATTCGAAAAAACTCGTTTGGTAGGAATGAATTGATTGTATAGTTTATTTATTTTTCTCTTGAGCATTTGCCAGTTCAGTTCTAACGGACGGTCGTCGAAGTTAGTCAAGAACTGATGTAAAAATGTTGAAAGCTCACTGTTGATAGCATCGAAGTTCCCTCCTCTGTAATCTCTAGTAGTTTTAAAACGGTTGCGTGAAAGTGACGATAATAGAGTGATAGAAAAATGTAGAACATCGTGATCACTTAGTCCTGGTGACTAAGTGGTCCACAGAAGGAACCACAGAAGAGAGAAGATCAGTTGATGACGTGAGAACCAAGTCCAAGAGCGATGACGTAGTTTTTGTTACGCGTGTAGGTGAACTGACGATCTGGTACAAACTGAAGTCAGTGCATGATTCTATGAAACAATTAGCTTCGGATGAAGAAGGCGATGAAAATGGACATGATCCGGACCAACAGGATACTCGGGAAATTGAAGTCACCCATGATGATAATCTCTGCCGTTTACTGTCGTAAAGCCACCTACCGCACGTTTTCGCCTAACCAAAGTGATAGTATGACTCGCTGCACCTGTACCGAAACTATCAAGCTTGGCGGGCAGTGATTGCCTGAAGACAGCGACGACAGCGACGTTTCAAGTTTGCTGCTAGCTTTGGCACACTTGTTCATTTTGCACAAGGCAGTGGCACCAGCGGAACCTGAAGATCTCCGGTGTACGACTAAACAGTTAATCGGGTTCACGCAGGTTGGTTCTATTCTTGCTGTCTTTATTTTGCAAAATTTGGTTCGCTGCTGCTGCCATTGCCTCCTATTGTTTCTTAGTCGTTCAGTTCCTATTCAATTCATAGATCATGTCACGATACTTGTCTTGCTTGCCATGAGAACATATCTGATAACCAGTACATTATTAGTTCTTGCTGTGATCATTGTTATAATCTGGGAAATCGTTCCGGTGTGACGGGAAGAGATCTGGAAAAAAAAGAAAGCTGACGGCTTCATTAGACAGTGGTTATGTAAGACTTGCGGAAGCTGCTCATACCATGCTAGCACAACTTCCCCAAATCGGCCCTGAAAGGAAAACAGCTCCTTGAAAGATGATGTAAAGATCCAGGCGTAGTTGAATGCGCTCCTCCCACTAATTGGAAAAATTGATCCGTTGCTTGAGTTAAAATACATAGTTGCAGACCTTGGAAGGTCAGTAGGGCACATGTCTGACCAGTACGATCAAGTAATGGTACACTAAACTGCACACGACCGAGAGATCACTGAGGTCAAAGCACGTATTGCTCAGGTTGAAGGCAAAACTGAAGACAAGGAATTTCCTAGTCTAAGAAACCAGGTTAATGACCTCGGGCAGTATGGGTGCAGGCAGGAGCAAGAGATACATGGACTTCACGGAACGAGAACGAAATTTTGCTCGACGTTGTCAATAACCTTGGAGTTTCCCTTGGCCTAGCCTCTCTGACTGAACCGGAGATCGACAGTATACACCGTATTCCGGCCAAAAATGGTCATGCTCCACTGTACTGATCAGATTTGCTTCTAGGCAAACGAAAGATACCTGGAAACAAAAATGGAAGCAACTTTCAAGAGAATTCATGCCTGAAGTTCACCTTTATGATAATCTCACACCCCAGAACAAGCGTTTACTTTGGTTGACTCGCAAAAAAGCCTCTGAAATGGGATACCGTTTCGTATGGCAGTAAGAGGGAAAAGTATTCGTCCGAAAAAACCGATGTGATCCAGTTTAGCGTGTCTCAAATGAGTCTGACCTTTGCAGGCTTACAAACGCTCAGTCAGATACGGACAGTGCTCGAGAAAGACGTGCCCTACAACAAAGCATTACTTCTTAACTGAAATTGTCGTCTTATTACGGTTCATTATGATCATCGTGGATAATTATTCGAACAAAAATGGCTTTTACAGTGCAGCACAGTTTCAAGCACATGTGTTGCATTCATTTGTCAGTTTAAACAGGTACGGCTCGGTCTTCTGTTTAAGCGCAAGAAGCCTGAGGAATAAAATAGATGACATCGAATATACTTTCACTCCTGTCCGCATAAATTTGACGTGCTTGCCTTTACTGAAAGATGGTTCAGTGACTGTGATCACACCCTTCCACTTGATGGCTATGTTGATTTTTCCTTATGCAGAAAGTATAGAGTCGGTGGTGGTGTTTCATTCTATATCAAAAATACTATCCATTTCAATTTTTGAACAGACACGTGTTCATTTCACAACGACTACGAATAGTTAGCTGCAGAACTGCAGGGTATTAGAATGTTACTGGTGTACTGACACCGTCTGTAAATGTACATAACTTTGTTGCGCATATAGATAGCATACTTGCTGAAGTAACTAGAAATGGCAAATCTGTGGTCATATTGACTGATTTTAATATCGATAGGCACTCTGATACCATTTCAAAGAAAAGACTTCTTGATGTAATGTCTAGCTTTGGTTGTGCAAACACCATCAATGTTCCCGCTTGTATTACGGCTTATCGTTCAACTGCTATAGACTTGTGTTTCAATGATTTCTTGCCTTCTGATGTGAATCTGGCGTCCTGATATTCGATGTAAGTGATGATTTGCCTTTCTTTGTTTTTCTGCCGAGTACGAAGATAGTACCATCCAAAACACCGCCAACATGGTAAAGGAAAATTAACGACGATACATTGCAAAGCTTTCGAAGCTTGATAGAAACGGAAGATTGGAGAGATGTTTACAACGAAAGTAATTCTAAGCTTATTTATGCAATGTTCACAAAAAAACTTCAGTGAAGAATGAAAGAGGACAACGAAGTGAGGCTCAATCCTGGGCTGAGTGCTAAGCCTTCCGCGACCATCCATCACCCCGCTCTGTAAAATAAACATGTTTCACCGTAACAGGATTGGTGGAGGTGCTGGGTAACGTATTCGCGCCCCGAAGAAGGACGACGGAAAAGAAGCCACTGGAGCTCCGCCGAAGCCGCAGACTCGCGGGTCTTCCGCCTGTACCAGTGACCAACGCAACGTTTCGTGCAGTGAGTGGGGACTCGTGGCGACCGAAGGGAGTGTGTACTGTAACTGTTACATTTGGCTCAAAGTTGTTCAAGGCAGAGTTTGCAGTTTTTGTGAATTTACCGATGACGTGATCCCGGGGATCGACTTTCTGAAAGAATGTGGAGCCACGTTTGATTGCGGTGCCGGTGAAGTGTTACTGTCTGCTTTTTGTGAGGAGCCTACGCGCCGCCAACAGACTATTCCCGTCGTTGACGACATAACTCTGCCGGCGCAGTCCATAGTTCGAGTGCCTGTCGAAGTCTGTGGTGTCACACCTGATAACGCTGACGTGATAGTTGACCAAATCCAGCTGACCTGTGCGAAAAAGGATGTGTGTACCGCGTTGTGTGATTTCTACGAAAAGTGGCAGATCGTTACTGTGGGTGATAAACTCCTCTTTCGAGCCGATTGTTCTACCTAGCGGAGTGCGACTGGCTGTGTTTGAACAGGACACCAGCGATAACATCAGCATTGCAGTCATTAGCGACGACCAAAAGGATGGATCCGCTCTGGCCTGCCCAAATGATGATGTATTCCTTGGTATGGTGAATAAGTCGCTTTCATCGGAGAAGAGACAAACATTCGTTCGAATCCTGTCCAATCATGCATCCGTCTTTGATTTTGCACAGAATGGCCACGAATTTCCCGTACCACCTTCAGGCACTTGCCACTGTTCAGCCCATCCTATCCGCGAGAGACCATACAGAGTATCTCCGTCTGAGCGTAAAATTATAGCTCAGCAGGTAGACGAAATGTCGGCGAAGAAAGTTATTCAGGAGTCCTCTAGCCCCTGGGCAGCGCCTGTTATATTCGTAAAGGAGAAGGATGGTTCTTGGAGATTTCGTGTGGACTACCGGCGATTGAACTCTGTGACGAAGAAAGATGTATATCCGCTTCCCCGAATTGATGACGTCCTCGATCGCCTGCACTCTGCTTCGTATTTTTCTTCCGTAGACCTCAGATCTGGATACTGGCAAATTCCCACGCACTGGGCGGACAAGGAAAAAACGGCGTTTACTACTCCAGACGGTCTATTTGAGTTTAATGTTATGCCGTTTGGTTTATGCAATGCCCCTGCCACCTTTGAGCGATTTATGGACACTGTTCTCCGCGGCCTAAAATGGCGAAATATGTCTTTGTTATCTTGATGATGTAATTTTTGGCCTAACGTTCGACGAACATAATCGCCGTCTTGATGTTGTGCTAACGTGCCTTGAAAAAGCGGCACTTACCCTGAATTAAAAAAAAATGTCATTTGGTGATCGTGAAACGATCGTTCTTGGGCATCTCGTAGAGAAGCACGGTATTCGACTTGACCCACAGAAAGTCACCGCGGTAAGCAGCATCACTCGACCGCGTTCGCTGCGAGAACTTCGGAGCTTCTTGGGCCTGTGCTCATATTTCCGGCGTTTTGTTCCAAAATTCGCTCATGTAGCTCAGCCTCTCACTCATTTGCTCAACAAAGACGTGACGTTCCAGTGGACGAAAGAGTGCGAGTCGTCCTTTTCTCAGCTGTAGTCTATGCTGACTTTCGGACCTATTCTTCGCCATTTCGACGCATCCACCCCAACTGAGGTGCACAGCACACGTCATACCATCTACAGACGAACGGACTGACTGAGCGCGTCAACAGAACTCTGATTAACATGCTTGCTATGTATGTTGACTCGAAGCACAAAAACTCGGACGCAATTTTACCTTTTATGACTGACGCCTACAATACTGCGCTGCATGAGACCACCGGTTTCTGCCCGTTCAACCTCCTCTACGTCCGCCGAGCACGCAGTACCCTTGACACCATTCTCCCGTTTTCTGAGGAGGAAAAAGCACCTCTTGCTTAGACACTGTCGCGCAGAGGCGCGGCGCATCGCTCGTCTCCGTACTTTCGCATCACGGGACTGCTCAAAGGCTCGGTACGACGAGCGACATCGACATGTATCGTACAGAAAAGGCGATCTGGTATGGCTGCAGACTCCGTACCGCATGCGTGGGTTGTACCAAAAGTTCCTGGCCCGCTACACAGGTCCTTTTGTCGTCTTGTCGCGTTTTAGTGACGCTACGTACGTCGTTTCCCGACTCACATCTACCGGCCGTCGTTCCGGAAGAACTGACGTCGTTCATGTAGCCAGGTTGAAGTCATACCACGCGCGACGCTGAATGACTCGGCCGGTGGGCATCGTCTGCAACGGGGGAATTGATACCGCACCTCGGGTGAAGAATGAAAGAGGACAACGAAGTGAGGCTCGATTGTGGGCTGAGTGCTAAGCCTTCCGCGACCATCCATCACCCCGCTCTGCAAAATAAACATCTTTCACCGTAACAATGTATATAATCATGCATTCCCGCTGATGAACTTCGTTAAATATAAAAAGTCAAAGAAATCCTTGATAGATAAGGAGTTGTAAAAACGAGTCGTCAGTAAAAATAAGATTTATGCTGCCTTCATAATATGTAGAGACGTAAATATTCTAAAGCTTTCTAAAGCGCGAAATGAACTATTATTCGATATAAAAAAAGCGGAAGAGGAGTACTATGTGAAAAAAAAATTCTGATAGATTGACCTCAGACAAAATGTTGAAAGCCTATAATAACCTCATGGGTGAGAAAAACAACAAGTCTGTTCATCAATTAGAAGAGGGAGGCAGGATATTCTCAGGTATTTCCTTAATCAGTAAATTCAACGAACACTTTCTCACTATTACTGATGGGGAGACAGGCGTTGATGAGAAGGACGTGTCATCATATCGTAAAGAAAAGTCTGCAAAAAGAATTTTAGGGGCGAAGCTCCTTAAAGCGGCACCCGTTCGTCCCTCGTCGTAGTCGTAGTGCGTAACCAGTCTTACGCTTTGACCTCCAAGGTGGTGCCGGTGGGAGATTTCTCCTGTGCGTTGTTGAACAATAAAATATTCGCAGCGTGCGCGTTAACTAAAAGCCGAATTCTTCTGTCTCTCATTCCCCATTAGCAGCCATTGGCAAGTTCCAGTAGGAAACGTTAGTAGAAGTAGAAGT
Organism: Hyalomma asiaticum; assembly: GCA_013339685.2. NCBI lineage: Eukaryota > Metazoa > Arthropoda > Arachnida > Ixodida > Ixodidae > Hyalomma > Hyalomma asiaticum. The sequence goes on from JABSTT010002442.1 coordinate 22,681, forward strand.
GTAAGTGTTAGCTAAAAGCCGACTTCTTCTGTCTCTCATTCCCATTAGCAGCCATTGTTTACCTCCAAGGTAGTGCCTGGTGAGATTTCTCCTGTGCGTGATTAAACAATAAAAATTTTGTTCAAAACGCCGTTGATTGATGAAATAAACCAACGAAAGACGCCAGATGTTTTCTAAAAGCAAAACCAAAAGACGCCAGATGTTTCTAAAGCAAAACGAAAAGACGCCAGCTGCTTAACGAAAGACGCCAGGTGTTTTCTAAAGCAATGGTTTTATATTCAAAACCATATCGCGATACAGGTTTGTCAATCGTTTCACGTCAATTTTATCGGGCGAATTAACGGAAGAAATTTCACGGTTTAACCGATGATTACTTCCAGGAGCTTCGCCCAATCTCATCATCATTCACCTCGTGGATCTGCCGTCAATTTTTTTCTTTCGCCGACCTCACTGATTGAAATAGCACAGTTAATATTGAAATTACGGAACGACTGTTCGGCTGGAATTGACGGCATCAAATCGCAGGCAGTAAAACACGCTTCCGATATAGTGGCACCGATATTTTCACATATTTGCAATCAGATGCTAAATAAAGAAATTTTTCATGATAAGCTGAAAATTGAAAGCGTGTCTGTTGTGCACAAAGAAGGCGATCGCAACTTGTTTACGAATTTTCATCCTATCTCTGTTTTGCTTGTTTTCAGCAAGGTGGCTGAAAATGTTATCAACAAGCGCCTAATTGATTTCCTTGAGAAAATAAATACATCATCCCAAAGTACGGATTTCAAAAGCGAAAATCAACAGAAAGAGCTTTAATTCGTGTGAAAGATGAAATAATAAACAACATAAAAAACGCTTCATCGTGGGACTCTTCCTCGACCTAAAAAGGCTTTTCATTTTGTTAACCATCGAGTTTTACTCTAATCGCCATACCATGGAATAAGAGGCACCCCGTTAAACTTGATGAGAACGCACTTATCATCGAGAATACAATGTATTGATGTGAATGGTGTTTCACCTAGCTTCATGGACATACGTGCTGGAGTTCCACATGGCTCAATTTTAGGGCTACTCTTATTTATTTTCCTTATTAATGACATCGTCAACATTCCTCGTCCTCCCTCAATGGTTATGTATGCTGATAATACAAATATTTCCTTTTCTTGTTCCAATTTACACTCCGTTGCGAGCGAAGGAAATACGTGGCTGGCCGAACTATCGAAATGGCTGACAGAAAATAAAATCGGACTTAATGTACAGAAAACAAAGTTCTTATTATTCAGACCAAAAAATAAGATAATAGACAGTGAACCCATCATGCGTTTTCGCAGTTGCCCTCTTTCGCGTGTGGACTAATACGATTCTTAGGTGTCATTTTTAATGAAAATTTAACATGGATAGATCACGTAAACCACGTACGTACGAAGGGGTCTAGTTTAGTCGGTATATTACATATAATGAAAAACCTGTTGCTATTATCGTTTAAGAAACAGATTTATTACGCACTTGCGCAATCATACCTTCACTATTGCCTGTTGGTATGGGGAAGCACGACGCAAGCCAATTTAAAATCACTATTTGTTTTGCAATAAAAGGCCATTAGATCCCTTGCTAATATTAATTATTAGGATACCACAAAAGAACCCTGGAAGAAACTCGGCATACTAAGCTATATAATCTAAAGATCCCACAACTGGCGCTACAAATACATCATTTACTTAACAACGACCCTGCCTTCTCAGTCGTGTTACAAGACCCCCCAAAACTGTTACCGCATACACTTCGACATGTTGATTACCCGAGCAATAAAGTTAGGACAAACTATGGTACACAGACACTACACTACTATATTACAAGCCTCTTAAACAACAACGAATGCATAGAAGAAATAATAATAAACGACCAATCCGGGAAAATAGGAAAGCGGGAAATAAGTCAACTACTTCTTTCATAGTTTTTATTGCACATATGTCAGTGTTCGTAGTAAATATGTAAATTACCATGTGTGTAAATCGCCATGCATGTGTAAATTGCGGAAATTTCCATGTATGTTACTTTTTTATTTGCGCATATAATCTAGTTTATTATGCAGAGCAATGATGGAAAGATTGCGGTTTTATACATTAATACAAACTGTTACATTACCTTTGTCAAATTTATTACTGTACGCGCATTTTTACTTCTACTTTTATTTTCAGTACGGTTCCAAGGTTTACACCGTTTATTTTTCCAATGCTTGTGTGCAAACTGTTGTTTCCTGGTGGGATGAACCCGTCAAGCGTTATTGCCTTTAGTCCTCTCTCTCCTAAGTGTATAGGTGAGGCTAACAGCATTCATTTCTTGCTTTCTTTCTTCATCATTATCACTGAAGGTCGTCCCGGAGTTACGGAACTATCAAGGGTCCTCATTCAAATAATTTGATAGCACGAGTAAAAGGCAAATTATGGCAATAGAAGTTACGTAATATTAAAAAAAAACAGCAGTGAGCAAATAAAATAAGTCACATATGGAATACCAAAAGTAAAATAAAGCAAGAAAACAGAGAAGTATGCATAGCGCATGAAAACTCACTCATAAGCAATTAATGCAGATCTTTATTCAAGCAAGAATATCTGTTACAATCATCACGATATAAAACATACCAAATTTTCAAAGAACACAAACGGGATGTACCAGACAATAAAAATATACGCTTGCGAATATGATATGGGAAACATAAAAATTCTAGAACAGAAGAGAAAAAGAAAAATAATTTAAACACCTTTTCTAGCCTATGAATATATGTTATTTTGCTTTCTAAAATGGCACTCATATTCATCTGAAATTGAATGGCTGAGATTGTATGATCACGACAACTATTCTGTGTCGATCAATGACGTCAGTAAGTGTTTTTCAAGGCCCTTTTTTAGACTAATGCTGCGCCCCAGTTTTTATTATGGGGTGGCATTAGGTTCCAGTATACATTAAGGGTGAAAAAGGAATTAAATTAAATTTTCTATAATTGTTGTTTTTATATGGGGAAGGAAAATTTTGCTGCTGGATAAAATGTGGTATTTTAATAGCTAGTAGGAGCACATGCGCGAAATATATCTAAAGTAAATTTATGGGTGAGTGTGTGTTATGTTTATAATGTGAATTCAAGCTGAACCATGTAACGAATAGGTAGTTACTTCTAAGGGATGCAATCGAACAGCGCATCATAATAGCTAGAAATATGAATGCTCCGCAAGGCCTAATTTTGTAAATGCTCCGAATGTTATATGCGTAGTACACGTGTTCCCCAGAAGGAGATGCAGTATTTTACGTCAAAACATATGAATGCATAACACAGAGAAGTTCTATGTGCCTCGGATGAAAAACGAGCTAGTTAGAAGCAGTACTCTAGTTAACATAGAAAGTGGCCTTTTTTCAAACAATCTGAGTATGCAGGTTAAATATAAGGTGAAGGTCGAACTTACGTAAACGGAGTAGATCTGTTCCTGTGCATGTGAAACGACATGTGTTTTTGAAACGATGTGGTGGCTCAGGTGTGATGACACGTTTAAACATGTCAAAAAGCGTGAAATGGGCTTTAGGAGGATTGATGCGAAGCTTCTTTTACCATGCACCAATAGATGAGTTGTCTATAGGTCATATTTGAGTACGTTTATTAAAGTGTTCATACAGGCACTAGGAGCAAATATAGTGGAGTGTTAGCACACAGAATACACGAGGTGTGAGTTAGGCAGCTTTGAAGATCGTTAATGTGCGTGACTAATAATAATAGGCCCATAAGTGAGCCTTCGTGACAGGCTTCATACGCGATAGTGCTTTCCGAAATCTGAAATCAGGTGTTATGTTACAGTTCAACTGCATCTGAGCGAAAGACCTGCCCCGCGAGCCTAGAGGCTCTAACATGGGGGATAGATTGGTATGGTAGATGGTTTCAATAGCTTTACAGAAGTCAACGAAGACTCATCCTGCAATGTGGCCACCGTGAAAGGCAAGCTTTATTTTGTAATTGTATGATAATATGACTGCTTCAGCCGAATAACCTTTACGAAACCCGTGTTTTCCAGGTAAGAGATTTCCCGAAGTAATTTAAGTGCATTACAGGTAGTTCTTGGACGATTTTTCTAAGTAAGCACAGCACGTATATTGACCAATAACCCCAAATTAGTTCTGGTCAATATTTTTTGAATATAGGGGTTACTTTTCCGTGTTTGGGAAATGCTCCTGTTTTCGAACATACAGTTAATATTGTGCGCCAGCAAACCGTTTATGTGCGGTCATATTAATTTGATTTTAGAGGGTTGTAAATAGTCAAGCCGGGTCCAGTAGTTCGAAAACAAGTGACTGCATTGGATACTTCTTTCTGATTTATTCTGAATCAAGACTTAGGAGTATTATGGAAGGCAGTCTTTGAGGCGTTGGATCGAAGCCTGGCTATAACTTAATGCGCGAGGCACTTTTGTGCCGAAGCGCCAGTTTATTCGCCAGTGCACGTACTTCGTCGCTGTCATCTTATTGTTGAATTTAGAGATAGTAAAGGTCATTAGCCATGTTTTCGCCAATGCCCAATGCGATCCATGTCATTTTGGTGCGACAATCAATCATCAATACTCTTTCTTGGCTAACTACACATTATGTAATCGTTACCGAATAAGCAGATACAAATAAGCATATTAATATAAATAAAAGGCTGTAATGAACCGACAACGCTACATTGCGGTGCACCCGTGTGGTGGTCACATATAAAGTACAGTGTGCATAAGCTTTACTGGAAAATAAATGTTTTTATGCATTCCACTGCCTCGAACAGCTTTTGCTGATGTCAACCCAGGGAAGACCCTTTCGCCACCCTTGACATCGTCTCTTGATACGGGCGCCACTCAGGACATGCTGCCTGTCTCTTGATACGGTCCTATATAGGCTCGTGTAACGCCTTCATCTCAACGAAATCCTGCTACAATTTGAAGAGCCGGGCGCAAGTTCGCCGCTTCTTCTTCTTTGACTGTATTTGAAACTCTCGCGCATCTTCCAAATCTTCACTCAGCTGTTCCACACCTCATGCTCCTTCAAGTCTTTCCGGAAAGCTTTGCCCAAGGCTTCCTCCAAACTATCCTCCAAAATCTCTAGAAGATTTCTTTCCTGGGAATCTTGGCGTTCAATCTCCCTCCCCATGGCGGCATGATTGCTCTGCTCCTGCTTCCAAGGGATCTCCTTCTCGCGCAACTTCCATCGCACTTAGGCTATCTTGGCTCGAAGCGAATTGGCCTTCTCATCCTTACTTACCGAATGCATTCGACATGGCTTTAGTACGTAAAACGGCAAGTTGGGCCAGTTGGTTGGGATTCATGTTTGCTCAATTGGTTACAGCGCAACATAGACGAGGACAATAGCAGGAAACGAACAACACGGCGCACACAGCGCCGTGTTGTTCGTTTCCTGCTATTGTCCTCGTCTATGTTGCGCTGTAACCAATTTAGTACGTAGTCGCTGGCTCAGAAGCACCTCGAGCACAGCGTCTTTGCTCTTGTATCATTGAAGTTTCTTTCCTTCCTAACAGCAATTACCCACCCAGTGGGTGTTTAATCTTTAGGGAACTGGTGAAATGCTCATACCCCAAGACCTTAGTAGCTGTAGCAGGTGAAGGACGCGTGCAACCAAGGTATGGCAAGTCCGTTTTGAGAAATGAACACGTAGGCAGCATCAAAGACAATACTGTAACGTAATCGGTAAACTTGCTCTCGCAAAAATCTCTAAGTAGGACATCAAAGCAGCCCGGTGTCGAGAAAAAGAGTGCAGGCTCCACTATTGATGCTGCGCTGTGTGCAAACGAAAGCCGTAAACCAATGTAGCCAGCTTGCTCGCCCTCCGAATGACGTCACTCCTCCGCGTTCCTTTCACTGTCATCCTCCCTATCTACACTCCGCACAAGCAGTGGGGCGTTCCCTCCGAACAACTTTGGGCGCTCATATCACTGCTGTTCAATTAAATATCGCGAAAGAAACCATCGTGGACATGTTGTACGTGGTCACAGATGCTGAATTTCCATTAAATTCATGAATTTAAAACCGCTTCGATGTCCCTTTAAGGGGAAACTGGATAAACCGGTGTGAATCAACCTTGCTACGTCCTACAATAAAATTTTACGCATGTGTACGGCATGATCAAATGGCGAAAGGAAGAAACAGACAAAAGACGGACGCGGAGTGAGCTCTGATGTTGTCGCCTGTCATCCAAGTATAACGGCCATTCGCAGCTTTTCTTGTGTTTTATAAAAACATTAAAAAAACCATAGGCGATCAAAATTTCGCAGTTGCCAATAATTATCTCTCTCATAATGGGCTTTTTCGTTCCCTTGTAAACGTTCAAGGTTTTGATCGCGTCCTGCTCTTTTCAGCACTAGAATTATGGTGTACTACACGATGTATAAATGAGTACGCATTGTGCACCAGGGTCATCTTCGGCAGTGTGGTGTGTTCCGATATTTTCCAATGTCAGGATACAGGAAAGAGGGAGGCGTTGAGTGCTAAATTCTTGCGACAATTCACTTTACCATGCAAGATGACAATTGCGGCAGCACTGCATCTATTTTTTTGATGCACAAGGAACTCAGCTTTATATAACAACAGCGTTCGCTTCTGTGTTGTTGCTTTTTATAGCGAAAGCCGTATATCTCTAGGCAAAAAGAAAATCCCTCTCTTGTTGTTTCCGGAGATTTCTCTATTGCAAGCGCGGTCAGTTAAGTTGTTCTCTACTTCGCAAGCAAGCAAGCGCGCCATTAGCAGTACCGTCAGCATAGCATCTCGCAGCATAGTGAAAGCGAGGTAGAAGGGAGCAGTGACGCTGGCCATATTGGGACGTGCGTCTAAATGTCAGTATGGGTTCCGGGTAAATGTTTGCATGGCTAAATGTCAGTATGGGTTGGGGACCAGTGCAACCCGCCCTGGCTGCGGCGGTCGCATTTGCGATGGAGACGAAAATGCCACAGCCCCGTGTGCTGTGTGTTGTCAGCAGGCGTTAAAGAACCTCAGGCAGTCAAAATTTCCGTAGGTCTCAGATGCGGCTTTTCAGTTCCTTCTACCTCTTTCAGGTCCTTTCTCCCACCACCACGGACGCTTAGCCTTGATCCCGAAATAAGCTGCAGAAATAAGCATCTTTTTCTCAACCAAACCGCAATCAACCGCCAGCCTCGTTTTCCCGCGCTCGTGCCGAACGCGCTCGTGCGCCGTTAGTGGCGTTGTTTCTGCCATCGCAATCGTGCCATCAAGCCCGCGCGCGCAATTTCAGCTTAGAAATTCCACATGGGTAGGCCATGGATGGTACAAACTCCCGAACAGCAGACAGCTTTCGAAGATCACCGACAGCAGAACCGCGAGAGAATTCGTGGTTGCCGGGCCGATGCTGGTGTCCCAGTATAGGGATGGTCGATCAAATTTTTAATCGATTTAGGGTTAATCGTTCTCGATTTAGCCTTTCATCGATTAATTGCTTTCGCCGTAGTTTTTTAAACGACTAATCGATTAACGGACATCTTTTATAAGTGCTTGAAAAATGATGCTTTGTTTGAGAGGCGTTGCTTGTGTTTCATATGGACACAAGTGTTTATCCGACGCGCTGGAGATCACATGCGCGTAGTAGCGGCTACGTGAAAATTCGCTCTTTCGCCCACTGAACATAGGGAGCCCGTCGTCTGGGGATGCTTTCAAGGGTCCAAGATTCCGCGGGTGGCCATGATCCACGGGCGATTTGGCGGCAGGTCGTATTTCCTCGAAGTCTGCCTACTAGAGCGAACCGAATGAGAGGCGCTTTCGGCGACCACACTCGTTCGAAAGTCGCACCGCAAACATGCAGTGTGACCGAGGGTGAGCAAATCTCGAAAAAGGTATAAAAAGCAGACGACGAGGAAAGGAATGTGGAAGACGCCCGCTCTTGTAGGGACGGCAACATTTCTCCGTTTGTCCATTAGATAATGTGGAAGCCCTCGGTAATACTATAGCCACGATTTGACGTCATCTCTTCCTTGATGTCACTCATATGAGAGATTGTACAGCAACATACTGGTCTCAAACAGGCCATCAGTGCAGGAATCTGCGGGAAACAGAGTTACACGAGTTTTTCCTGCCGCTAAGAATAAACGGCATCGGTTCCAGTACACTGCACAGGTTTCACCTGGTCGCCGACTTAACTCGGCCCTGCGCGCACCTTTTCAGTCGCGCGTACAGCTCAAAGTGTGAGCGCTGTCTAATGTATCAGAGATTAGAACACATAGCATTTGGCGACTCTCCTCCATTCGTGCCACAGCAGTAGACGGCGCCCTGTAGGCTGACATTTGAGTACAAGCAATAGATGAAAGCTGCATTTCACCCGAAATAGGCGACCACACAGAATTACCAAATGCTACAAAGGTCATTTTTTTCAATAGAAATGGACTAGATGCTAGACGTTCGGTACCAATGCGCCAAGTTACGGATTATGGAAATCGACTATTAAGCTTAAATGCTGCTAAAGTGGCTGCTTTCCATTATGCGACTATTAGACCTTTGTCATAATCCTCGAGTACCTTTCCCTGCACAGCATATTCGCCCGACTAATGGCGGCTCCTGTCACGTTTCAAGTGGAGTCGAGGTCCCAGTTACACGTGCTGGGGTTTGACAAGAAAGATGAGTCGGCATTTTTCGCGTCATAGCACGCAGTTATTCAGAAGTGAACAGCTGCCATAAGTTGGGCTAACTGCAGGCGTTAAGGCGGACAGTTGGGCTAGGTCGTAGCAAGCGTAATGAAATGTGATTACCAGCGTCGTTGTCCCCTTTGCGCAAGCAGTCACGACTTATTATGTATGCACGGATCACTCTTTCTTATCCCCATCATCATGCTTCATTATGCATTTTCCCTGTTGTGTTGTCCCCGAAGTTGAGTAGAAGGCCGGGGCGTACAAGATCACGCCACCCTCTCTACCTTCTAATGCATTATCTCTGTTTCTTTCATTGGTCAAAAATAATCTTTAATTCGCTAAGGGGTACAATACAACGCCAATAGGAAATGAACCAGTCAAGAAATAAGCAGCGCATATACAAAGCGGCACTTACACAAGAAGAAAGTAAAACCTGGGGGTTAAATAACACGGTGTAGGCGACGGAGATCGGGTCGAGTTCATTTTTATCCCTATGGGGTATGGCCGCCAGTAGCTCCGGACTGATTCTATTTGCGCAGAAATATGCGCTCGACATCTCCGTCACAGCGTTATGATCGGCGTCGCGCGCCTCGCAATCATGCGCTCCGTCCAAGGGACGGTGTTGGGGTTGGAGATACCTTAATTGCATAGGCGACGAGTTTTATTTCATTAACTTTATTGATTGAAAGGAGTAAAAATAACGATCAATTGTTTAACCGTTCACATTTAGTCGATTAATCGAATACTCGTTCATCGATTTTACCATACCTATCCTTGTACAAGAACAGACCCGGGTGGTCAAGAGCAAACAACTGCGTACGAAGTATCCGGCAGCCTTCCAAGCTGCGCTAAATCTCAAAGCAGATCTCAAGAGCCAACGGCGGACGGATGCTGCTAACCACGACGCCAAGATATCGAACGCAAGCGTCAACGGCGAGCCAAGGGCCCGTTGCTGCGAAGCAGGGTCAATAAACACTGTGGTAAGGAATGACAGCTATGCGTGTAACCTCGTTAACAAATACGAATACGTAACCACTAAATGAGAAAGGCTCCAATACACCGTCGGGTTTAACCCACTGCTGAATACTTGGGTCGCACGTTTCATCATCACTAGTTAACAATCTGTACGTAGTGGTTGGGCGGTGTTTGTATTGTTTGGTTGTTTGATTGTTGGTCTACGCATGCTCTCCTGGCTTTCCCGGCAGGTGTTTCCCGTTTACAAATCAATGCCACTTCTCTCCGCTGTCTGTCGTGCTTTCGCTTGTTTCTACTCCCAGCGTCATGCACAAATTAACCGAGATTTCAACACTATTATAATGGGCTCTTCGCGTAATTATCAGAGTTATGTACGGAGTGCATTCAAGCGAGACTCGTCGACGCGGCGTCAGAGCTCTTAGAGAACAATGCTTATCTCCATTCGACACATCCCCTCATCCTCAAGCATGCAACCGCGCTTGACCTTCAGTTTTGCCTTTAGGTAATGGCAAGAAATTATAGTGTCGCTGTCGCTCCATGCGACCGGACAGCGGCGCGCGTGTACGAGGCCTATATACATGTTGCGAGGTGCTTCAGGAGAGCGGTAAACTGAGGTATACAAGTCTTCTAAACATTTATTAACAGGCTTGACACCCTTAGTCGTCTTAAGTTGCTTGTACGTGCGGTGGAAGCGAAATCCGTCCTGCTGAGGCGTGTGAACAAAATTTGCCCTATCATGCTGATACGTTCGCAGATGTGAGAGAAGGCAGCCTACGCAACATGGACTTTTTTTTTTCTTATATATTAGTCTTTCACGTTAACGTAAATCAGCTAAGGGCGAATTTCGTGCTTGTGTGTAAAGTAGTAACGTTCTTATGCTTCTAAAATGAAATATATCTAGAATACTTTTCGCGCAGAGAGAGCTCGGCAAGCGAACTCTACGCATAGGTGTTCAGCTCCCTATATCCCATACAGCATCTACCAAACACTTGGCTTTCAAGAGAAGTTAATGGTCGATGAAGTTCGCCCGCCTTCACTCCGGTAGCGTCGGCTACACTGCGATTATGTTCTCACGTATCATCAGGTGTCCGGCCTTCGCTCACATTTTTTAACCACAAATGTTGAAGATCAAGTCCGTGCCGCGTGTCTGATCTCGCTGTGGTTCCCACGCTGCCGCTCTCGACCCACTGTCGTCATCAGGCAACGTCATACCTATGCGAGGGCCAGTGCATGATTAACGTGTATAAAAGATTGTTGATGGAAGTTCGGGGTTCAGCCTCCGGAGACGCGAGCACAATGTTTCACATTGTTGCCATCTGAGAGTGTGGCTACTTACGACACTACTAGCAGTAAAACTACACCGTCACCGTTCCGACTGTTTTCGTTGCGATGAGGCTGGCTTGAATTTTTATTTGGGTGACGTGACGTTATACTGTTTATTTTCTCAATTCTTGTACTAACGGCACAGTCACCTTACTCCACAGCCCCTCCTGCCCGATAGAATGCAAATGCGTAAGATCGCACCGCAGTGCATACTATGAGCCGAGCGTGAAGAGTCTTACCATGTCATTCAATGTTATACAGAGCCATGTGGTGCATCTCGGAGCAATTGCTTGTTTGAACTTCTTTTAAGCGTAATGAAAAATCACTATAAGTTTTAGTCGTCGCAGCTTACTGCAGGCAATGTGGGGATGTTATCATATACTGATATTAAGGCGATGTTATCATGAATCGGAATATTTCTTCGGCAAATATTGCTGTCCTGAACAGAAAACTGAATCTATTTAAATGTAAATACAAATACTTCAAAAGAAAATATGATTCAGGAATCAATACATCGGATTTACTATATAGATGACTTTATTTCCACCATATGCCTGGACCTCCACGAAAGTCAACGTCGCAGTGTCCTTGAACAAACAGTTGAACCCTGTTCACACTGCGAAAACAACAAAACACAAGTTATCTTTTATTAGTATATGTGCTACGAATTGTGAAAATTTTAGCAGCTTTTTAGTAATCAGTCATTCCGCACTATAACTGTTTTCGATCTGCGGTTGTAGTTTAGCCAACTGTGTAAGACAGCCTTGAAGAAGATGTGTAGCAAGCGTGGCCTAGCAGCAATCTTCTGGATGGAGTATTAGCTAGGATGTTTCAAACACGGTAGCTCCGTCTTTAGCGAAGAATGCGCTACCGAAATGAGGATCAACGCGTGGAGGAGACGGACGGAATGAATACGGAGAGAAAAGAGAACCTACTCATTGGCATGCTTGCCACGCCACGGTGGTCTAGTGGCTATGATATTCGCCTGCTGATCCGAAGGTCGCGGGATCGAATCCCGGCTGCTGCGGCTGCATTTTGATGGAGGCGAAATGTTGAGGCCCGTGTGCTGTGCGATGTCAGTGCACGCACGTTAAAGAGCCCCAGGTGGTCGAAATTTCCGGAGCCCTCCACTACGGCGTCTCTCATAATCAGAACTGGTTTTGGGACGTTAAACCCCCAAAACAATAAAACAACACTTGGCATGCTTGAAGCCAGCAGGGTACGTGGTCAGGCCATAGTGGAGCCATCCGAATATTTTCGCCATCTGCCTTGTTCTTACCGGCGTAGCAGTGACATCCACGAGAATCCATCGGACATATATTAGGTAGATTCTTGAGGGTATTACTGGTGCACTCACTTAACCTGAAATAATATGTTTATATATATATATATATATATATATATATATATATACTGCATTAACTGGACTGCAACAATTTAATCTACATAACTAGCGTTTAGGCTTAAACATCCATTGCTGTATTTTTATCGCCGCTAAACCATTTGCCACTGAAGTGGTCTTCCCTATAGCACCCTTTCTTGTACAGAAGACAGGCAGAGACCCTTTTGTAAGGTGTACTTGTGCTACTGTACTAAATCAAGTTGCATCGAGACTGCTACCTTTAAAGAGTCCGCTATTACGTCCTCTTTGCCTAATTATTGGTGTATCGATTCACCAAGGTCCTATACAGCGTAATTTAAGCAATCACATTTAACGATTATTATAGTGAGGGTTACTGTAATGCGAACACAATGGTGAAGGATGTGCTCATTTCTTCGATTGGAACACCGAATGCATTTACCGCAGTGAGTAGAGCATTACACACCATCTATCTATGAAGCGGCTATAATATTTTTTATCTTCTACTGAGTGTAGCGTTCAGCACCTTTGTAATAACATGACTTTACGGAAGGTTTTATGTGGAGAAGTGCCTTTTACTAACGTTGTGTGATAAAATTAGGCAAACGTTTATTTAAGCGTCAAAGTGTCCCTACTTAAGACGGGCGCCTTTAAACTTGCAGAATAGTGCGCACTCTGGCCACGAGATAGGGAGGACAAACAGACAGTAGCATATACCTTTGGTGTCAGAAAGTCATTCAACTCGGCTGGTTTACGGCTTGCATAGATAATTTTGGTATGTTGACGTATACCAGTGTGGCGCCATTTATGGCCGGGCTGCCGGGTTTTAGAAGGGTGCGAAATTGTGATTACACTTTGATTTAGGCGCCCAGGATACAACATATAGCCCAGTCAACCGGGATTGCTACACGACAGCACCCATCATATTGCTGCTCGTATTGTGCTTGCATAACCAATTAAAATTTGAAATGAATGCACATCATGTGAGCAGGTATCCATATATTTCCGTTTTTTGTAAACACATACGCCCTGCTTACCGCAGCTGCAGAAACACGCATGAGGATGATCTGCGTAGCAGTGAGGCTGCCGCCCATTGTCACAGACTCTGTGTTGAGGAGGAGGACATTGACTGGTGCGGTGAACTGAAAACGTGGGAACCAGATTTCGGTGAGACCAGCTGCAGGAGGGTTAAAAAAGTGACGACACGATAGCGTTTACGCAGGGAAAATTTAACCTCCGTATGCTCCTGTTTGCTGCACAAGCGCAAGGAAATCAACAAGTCTCTTTTTCAGAAAGGCTAATGGGTAACGGGGATTTCGCGCTGGTCAGGACAGAGAATCCTGTGACCGGTGCTGCCCAGTGAGTACCATATTATTTCTGCCGAGCAGTAGGAAACAAATCGGCAGCGCGACGTCAAATGATACGATTGTTAAAATTCGCTTCATCTTATAACGTCTCTGTTTGATTCTAGAAATGCAGTACTTTCATTTGAACTTGGAACGCTGCAGCCATGACTGAACCGGAGATAGTGGCCACAAGGTCCGCCAAAGCCAACGAACGCACCGTAAGACATGCGAACAACTTTGCGAACGCATCCATGTCGTAGTTAGTGTGGTTACCATAACCGCCTCGGAACCAGCGCCATTTAAAACCATACAGCTGCCCGTTTCCAAGAGCACTGCATCTATAGTGAAGCCAGTGGCGCATGCTAATGGCGCTGCAACAGCGTCTGCTTTTCCCGTTATGACCGACGAAGGAGCTCCCTTTCTTCCTAGTTGTGCCCCTCCCGTTCTGACCTCCTGGCTGACCGCATCTCTGCAGGACGACCCGTCGGAGCAAATAGATTCCAAATTGTCCCTAGGAAACATCTGCAACACAATCCCCCTAAAAGCAGCTAGAGTACCATCAGTACTGGGCGCAAACCCGCCTCCACCGAGTTACCCCGCAATCACCTTATCTCCTTTGGAATCCACCTTCCTGACGGCGCCCTCACTCCCAATCTGCCTCTCTACGACTTGCTCGCCGCCCCCGTTTCCACCGCACGTCTCTTCCGCAAAACCAGGAGGAGGTCACCCTTCAGGCCAAGCCAGGTGAGAGCCTTCGTGAGCATTGATCATCCGCTTCGTCTTCTCACTTATCATCACCACTTAGGCTAGGGCAGCAGGGCTCGGTCTCGGGACAATAAAAAGAGGAAGAGTCTCGCGGCCCGAACGTTGTCTCACAAGTGGTGGAGTGCGCCGACCGGTTCCTCTGTTCTCTCGCTCTACTGGTTCCGCGCAACTTCCGCTACAATACGCCCATGGAGCTCCGTCGAGGTCTCCGTTTGCACCCACTGCACTTGTCCATGTCGCACGATGAGCACTAGCACGCGGCACCATCCACGATGGCTGCGCCGACGGGACTCCTTCTCGCATGGTCACCGCAACTTAGAAGGGACCACCAATGTTCGCTGGCCTTCATTGTGAGGACGTTGAAGACTGGCTGGAGCAGTAGGACTGCGGGAGGGGCCTGCAAAACTCACTCAAGTAGCCTTCTACCTAACAGCAGTAGCCAAGGCTTGGTATTTTAACCACGAGCTTGATGACCGCTTCAGTTGGGCCTTCCATAAGCAACAGCTACGACATATTTTCGCGAACCCCTCCATACGATCAGACACCGCAAGGAAGCTAGCGGAGCGTGTCCAGCAAACCGGTGAATCATGTATTTCTTACACCGAAAGTGTCTTGGCCCCTTGTTTCCGCGTGAATAGCAGAATGACGGAGACTGACAGGGTCCGCCACCTGCTCAAAGGCATTGGAGCTGCAGCATTTAACGCCCTTTTAGTGAAGAACCCGACTACAGTCTCCAATATCGCAGCCACAGGTCACGCATTGAAGAACTTCATCTTCTCCGCTTGCAGCCTGACACTGATCTGAGACCCACCATTGACATCGAACTGCAACCGCTAATCGGTTCCATCATCCGCGAGGAAATCCAGACACAGACTATGACTTGTGCACATGAGCTCCGTACGATGCATCCTGCAGGCAGCCTCCCCGACGTCGTCAGGCAAGAACTTGTTGCCATGACGCGAGCCCAAGTTTCTCGATGTGACCCCCCTGCGGACGCCTATTTAGGCTCAGGTTGCAGCTCTCGCGTCTCTTCAACAGCCACCCGTCCACGCGCCCACAATACATGGTTCGGTGAATGTTCTCTCACCACGAACACCCCTGCCACTGCCAAACATCTGGCGCCCCCCTCGACCGCTACTGCGGGATACGTGGCCATATCTGGAGGTTTCGCCGGCGCCGTCAACAGGACACAAAACGGGGTTAAAACTATAATGAAAGGAACGAGTTTTCTACTCCGGTTACAAAAGACAGTCGCCCCTATCAACGTTACCAGCCTTGCTCACCATCTCCAACAAGCTTCAACGGAGCCGGTTCTTACCGTTCTCCGCGTTGTCGCTCCCGATCACCAATGCGGCGCTCCTGTTCTCCCCTTCGACCAGCTACTTCGTCCTCGGACAACCGACAGGAAAACTAAGTAGTGCACCTTAGGGAGGGAAAGCTGCATCTTTCAGACTCAGTCAAACTCCTCTGCAGTGTCCCTCAAATGTATTATTGGTGCGTGTTGAAGGTGTATAGGCTGAAGGATTGGTAGACACAGGTGCAGCACTTTCGTCCATCACTACTGAACTACGTTTGCGCCTGTGAAAAGTGAAAATGCCGTATGCTGGACCTCCTCTTCAATGTGCTCAGGCAGTTCTTATTGGGCCCATTGGTCTGTGCACGACGCGAGTTTTCATGGACGGTATTCTTCACCAGATTCACTTTATTGTGCTGCCTTTCTGTACTCACCCCCTTGTATTGGGATGGGACCTCCTCTCTTCAGCATTAGGAGTGATACACTGTCGTCAGTGAGTTGTTCACATGAAAGACACGGAATTTTAATCTCGTGATCATGCTCACAGCCTGCATTTTGTCACTGTGACCGATTGTTCGGTACCGTAGGGCGAGGACAATGTTCTAATGCTGACGTCCGATACCATAGTTAATGTTGACGTGTTTCTTGCTCCGTGTGATCGCTTCATTTCTAGTGTGCTTGTAATTGCGCCTAGCTTCGTCCGGTTTCGCGACAGGCACGCAACCCTCCGTCTTGGCGCCTTGTTTGCCCCCAAAATACCATAGTGAAATGCTTTGCTGGCACCGAACCTCTTGCCATGATGCCGCTTCACACAGGTCCACCACCTCCGCCACTCCTACTCCACGCGACGACCGCAGCGCTAACTACCACCGTAAACTCTCATCTCACTGCGGAGCAAAAACAAGATCTCTTAGCTCCTCTTCGAAAACACCGTAATTCATTTAACGGCTACTCGAGGTTTCTCGGACGCATTTCCGTTGTAGTAAGCCGAGGGCGGTTCTATTGTATGCTGACGCCCTTACCGCTTGTCTTCCGCAGAGCGTAAAATCATCGACGACAACGTCAATTACATGCTCAAACGCCACATCATTAGGCCATCGCACAGTTCTTGGTCGTTGCCCGTTGTCTCTGTCTGGAAGAAGGACAACTCAGTAGATTTTGCGTTGATTAACAGCACTAAATAAGATTACGCGAAAAAACATATCTGATGGCGCGAATTGACCAATACCTGCATGTTTCCAGATCGCTGAATATTTCTGAAGTCTCAATATCCGATGAGGATATTCAAAATACCTATGCACGAATCGGACAAGACGGTCTTTGCAACACCCGATGGCCTCTATGAGTTCAATGTGATGCCCTTTGGTCTATGTGGCACTCCCGAGAGCAGCTGGACGAAGCACATAGAGAAGCTGAACGAAGTTTTGACATGCATTTCTAATGCCGATATTCAACTGAGCGCAAAATAATGCCACATAGCTAGAAAGAATATCATCGTGCATGTTGTTAGTAAAGATTGTGTTCGACTGGATGCTGCAAAGGTGGCTGCTGTGTCTCGCTTTCCTTGCCCCAAAAACGAAAAGCAACTACGATGTTTTTCGCGCCTCCCCTCTTATTTTAGCCGGTTCATCCCGGATTTCGCCTTCATTTTTTCACTGCTGTACAAGCTAGTGACGTCGGCACTGCCTTCGCTTGAAAGAAAGATTGCGACATCGCTTTTAAAACACTCAAAGCGCAACATCTGACACCTGTGTCCCTTCTACGAGAATTCCTCTACTACTGTGCACATCGACACAAGCGGCCATGACATCGGTGCCATCGCACAGCATGATAGCCGTGGCCAAGAAAGAGTCGTAGCTTATGCCGCCCGCACTCTCAGGACTGATGAACAAAACTAGACAATATCCGAACAAGAATGGCTGGCTGTAATTTGGGCCGTACAAGAATTCCGCCCGTATCGTTACGCACGATAATTTGCAGTGAATACAGACCACTGCGCCTTGTGCTGGATGTCGTTCCTAAAGAATTTGTCCAGATAACTCGGTCCGTGGCTGCTCCGGCTGCAGGAGTACACTTTTGACGGTGTCTATAAATCAGAAAAGAAGCATCAAGATGCAGACGCTCTCTCCAGCACTCCCGCCTACTCCGGGCAACCTTGTTCATCGCGTGATGTGGAGGCTACGAGTCCCCTAACGTCACCAGAGCTAGCGGTTGTCGGCACACTGTCTTCCAAATGGTACACTCGCTTGGCTTCCTGTCAGCGGGATTATATCCATTCCGCCACCGCATTATTCAACACCTCTGCGGAGCGCCTCAACCACCAAATACCAGGCCACAGCGGGAACACAGGGAAATTAAGCTTGAGAACTTCCAGTACCGATATGTTTACTATCCTAATGATGGACATCAGTGGGTGTCCGTTATCCCACGCTCTCTTCATATGCAGGTTCTTGACGCCTTCAAAGATGACCCATCTGCTGGTCACGTATATTCTACAAAACATACAACCGCATTAGGAGTCGTTTCTTCTTGAGCACTGTGTCAACGATGCAAGCGGCCAACTTTGCCTCATGCCGGCTCGTTGCTACCCATCTCTTATACCGCTGCACATTTTGCCACTGCGGGGAGAGACCTGGTTGAACCTCTTCCTGTAACTCCCGCAGCATATCGATGGGTCGTCACAGCGGTTGATCACCTCACGCGGTATGTAGAGACCACTGACGTGGCCATCTTCATTTTCGAGCGCATTGTCTTGCGTCGTCGTGCGCCACGCGTCTCGCTAAGCAATCGCTGCAAGACTTTTCTGTCCACAGTAATCGAAGTTCTTAAAACATGCGGCACACAAGACGACATCACCATACCACCCGTTACATAGCGATTCCATCGCACTCTCACAGATTTAATATCAATGCACGTCGGACGAAACCACGACAATTGGGACACAATCTTGCCATTTGTGACGTTTGCCCATTATACCGCATTTCAACTCACTACTTTGTATGCGACCTCGTTTACACCCATTCTCCTACCTTCATAATCGACGCTTCATTCTTCAATACTCCAACTGACAATTCGGCAGCTGTACCTACCTCCCGACGTTAAAAATGTCGGCAACTTGCTCGACTCCGGACTGAAGTCAGCCGATGATCGCAAGGAGCGCTCTGACAGCTCTCATCGTGACAGCTCTTTCAGTTCCGGCGACGAAGTGCTCCTACGGACGTCCATTCGTGTTCTCGGAGTGTGCGAAAAGTTCATGTCACGATTCCTTGGACCATACAAAATTATTCAGCAAACATCCCCTGTTAACTATCTTATCACTCCCCTTGAGGCTTCCCCCGACTGTCGCTACCCTGATTCAGAAATCGTCTGTTTAGCGTCTCAAGCCCTTCGTTCGGGCCATCTCCCCCGTCTAAGGTACGGCCAGGCTGGCCGCTTGGGCGCATCGGAAATTAGTGTGAGCATTGTCTCTACGCTTCATTTCTTACCTGTAAACACTCATCATCACCGCTCAGGTTTGGGCAGCAGGACTCGATCTCGGGACAATGGCAAATAAGGAGGAGTCTTGCGGCCCGAACGTTGTCTCACAGCTTGTCCTCCTCAGAACATATTCTACGCTCACCACCAAACTCCTGCTCTCTCTCACGCACCTCCAGGTTCAAGCTAAGCAAGTCACCGTCAAAACATATGCTTCTAATCCTCGTATTTCATGCCTTCCCTTCATACACAGCTTTGGCGACGACATCACTTCTCAGCTCCTAAATTATCTTGAGTCGTTCACAACTGACACTCTTGGAGCACGTATGATGTGTACCGCTGAATATGTTCTGAAAACTTTCTCTGGCACCATCATCCCTCGCTTTGCATACTTAAAAAGCGTTGCTTTCCGATGCTCTCTGTGCAGACCAGAACCCACTGCACAAACATGTATCCGCTGCCCTGCCCTGTGAGACCGCGCTCATCACCGCCCTTAGCACAGTATAGTGGCAAGGTGCCTCCGCTGTGCTGTCCCATTGACGACAGGTATGTGCACAACTCCGGTGTATGCCGAAGTAAAATTTGAAATTTTAATTCAAATATCGAACGCACGCTGGACACAAGTAGTTCGCATTTATATGAATCCGAAAGAGGAGGTCGACATTTACCCAGGTCCCCATAACTGCCGCACCGCCACGATGATTCTGATGTTCAGTAAACAAAACTGGGACATGGTGCATAATGGCAGGGAACTAGTGTCATGCGAAACAGACAGTGAAGAAATTACGTGCGATGGATTGCTTGCTATTGTGCAAATAGATACGTGTAGCACCATCGTCTTTTTGCTGATTTCGTAGCTGTGCACGTAACAAACGCTTCTCAGGGACGTCGACAACATCGCAGTGCACGGTGGTGCTCCATGATCGTTGTGCACGGTAGTGCACAGACGTCAGTTGTGTCTAGAGAAGAGTACGCTACGGCGCGCTGCAGTGCATGCCGTAAACTTTTTTCGCAGTAGCGTTACGTTGTCGAGCAATGCCGGGAAATAGCGCGCTAGGTGAGAGTAATAGGTACGTTTTTTTCTCACGTTGCGATAAGTGACGTCCACACGCAGCAGCATCGCGGGGGAACAGCCTTCCAATGATAAGCGGCAGGGTGCTTATTTGTACTACGGAGGCTCAGCTCAATATGCCTTTACTGCTTGCTTAGACACCTTCTGTGATTAAAGGACGTTTGTCGGCGTCTGCCTCCTTCATATGCCCACACTTAAATCCCACCGCAGCGTGAAACACCATCTAATTTATTCACTGCTCGATTCAGACCGCTTTTTCATCAAATTTTTGGTGCCTGATTTTTTCCTTGGTTGACAGAGGCCGTCACTTTAACATTCCGTCACTTGTTCTGCACACCCACATTGCTAGGACGGCCGTGGACCGCGTCTTGTCGTGTTATCATTCATTGTGACGTGTCTGACAACTATATTATATGAGCGAGGTAGTACAAAGTCATCCACGTTCGTCGTGCCCTACCGCGCCAATTTCGGTCTACACAAAGTTAACCAGACGACGAGGAGCTCACCGACAGCTCGATTGCTAAATAAATAGACACGGTCAGTGCTGCTGATTTTCGCTAGGAAACGTCTTACATTTATTATTGCATAAGAATGACGAGATTTTTCACAGCAAACAGTTAGCGTCTTTTTGGGGACACTCCTGTTGCTTCATTCAGCTCAGGAATGAAAAGGATGTATTGGGAATGCTGTTAAATAGTGAACGAAGAAAAATTATACCAGAGGCTTGAAAACAATAACGATACTGATAATAATAATAGATAACAACACCAGTTGTACTGGTAGTGTTGGTGATACCTAATCTAAACAGTAGTGTATATTATTCACAACGAGCAACCCCCTCGCCACTCCCGGCATTCATAAATAATCAAAATTAACGAAAAGTACGTCAAGAAGTTCAAACAGGCAAATTGGGTTTTAGAAAAAAAATGTACACAGAGGCGACGAGCATTTCCTAAGAGTGGAGGTGGCACTTCGGAGAATTCGAGTAGGGTTTTCGCTAACTCTGTCAGTACCGCCCACTGGCCGTAGCTCACGTAGACGCATTCGGATATTCACGCCCTCTTCGTGACACTTCAATTACTAACATGGGCGAGACAAACTTGCTGACGTCATACTTGTGCCTACAGAAAGCTCGCATTGGACAGCTCCGAGCTACAGGTCATCGTCCCCATTGCCCTCCTGATTTTCAAGAGCGGATCAATGGGCTATTGCATCGCTTGCTTTTAGATTTCCCGCATGAAAACAGTTTAATTATGTATGTGTGATGCATTTGAAATTATGTAAATTTTATTCCACCGGGCAATCTCGCGAAGAAGAAAATATAACGCTCTATTAAAATAAATCTAGTGCTAGTTGAGCGCGTAAAAGGAACACGGAAAAAAGAGAGAGACGCACACACACTGGTGTTTGCGTGTGTGTACGTCTCTTCCTTTTGTCCGTGTCTCTCCTACTCGTTCAGCTCGCACTAGAAGGAACAACCAACGAGCCGGCATAGCCGCCCTCTTCGTATAACTTAAATTTTACTAAAAATGAAAAACTGTTTTTTCACGAGTTTCTCATACAAGCAAGATATCAAAACACACTACTAGCACGGTGTAGGTCACAACAATTTCTGAAAGTTTCACTGAGGTTTTCTCCAGTATACTAATAAATAATCGGTCGCATTTTATGCGGCTTGCAGGACATTTGTCACCTGTAATGATGTCAAGTTACACATTTGATTTGGCAGCAGCGGCCTCGCATGACCTGCATCTAAGCCTGAATCCTTTGTTTCACGCAGCCGTCCTTGTCGGTAGCTGTTTCTTCGGTGATCATCTTCGTGGTGCTGTGCTGCCGATCAGCTCCCCTTGGACGGCGCTGAATCACCCACACGGGGTGAATCTGCGACTGCGCAGCCACTTCGTGCTGCGTTGCTGGCATCGGCAAATTCACCGCTGGAGTTCGTTACTATCGTGGCTAGCCCTATAAAGAAGCCGGCATCGACGCGCACCCTTCATTGGCAGCAGCGGCCTCGCATGACCTGCATCTAAGCCTGAATCCTTTGTTTCACGCAGCCGTCCTTGTCGGTAGCTGTTTCTTCGGTGATCATCTTCGTGGTGCTGTGCTGCCGATCAGCTCCCCTTGGACGGCGCTGAATCACCCACACGGGGTGAATCTGCGACTGCGCAGCCACTTCGTGCTGCGTTGCTGGCATCGGCAAATTCACCGCTGGAGTTCGTTACTATCGTGGCTAGCCCTATAAAGAAGCCGGCATCGACGCGCACCCTTCATTGGCAGCAGCGGCCTCGCATGACCTGCATCTAAGCCTGAATCCTTTGTTTCACGCAGCCGTCCTTGTCGGTAGCTGTTTCTTCGGTGATCATCTTCGTGGTGCTGTGCTGCCGATCAGCTCCCCTTCGACGGCGCTGAATCACCCACACGGGGTGAATCTGCGACTGCGCAGCCACTTCGTGCTGCGTTGCTGGCATCGGCAAATTCACCGCTGGAGTTCGTTACTATCGTGGCTAGCCCTATAAAGAAGCAGGCATCGACACGCACCCTTCATTGGCAGCAGCGGCCTCGCATGACCTGCATCTAAGCCTGAATCCTTTGTTTCACGCAGCCGTCCTTGTCGGTAGCTGTTTCTTCGGTGATCATCTTCGTGGTGCTGTGCTGCCGATCAGCTCCCCTTGGACGGCGCTGAATCACCCACACGGGGTGAATCTGCGACTGCGCAGCCACTTCGTGCTGCGTTGCTGGCATCGGCAAATTCACCGCTGGAGTTCGTTACTATCGTGGCTAGCCCTATAAAGAAGCAGGCATCGACACGCACCCTTCATTGGCAGCAGCGGCCTCGCATGACCTGCATCTAAGCCTGAATCCTTTGTTTCACGCAGCCGTCCTTGTCGGTAGCTGTTTCTTCGGTGATCATCTTCGTGGTGCTGTGCTGCCGATCAGCTCCCCTTCGACGGCGCTGAATCACCCACACGGGGTGAATCTGCGACTGCGCAGCCACTTCGTGCTGCGTTGCTGGCATCGGCAAATTCACCGCTGGAGTTCGTTACTATCGTGGCTAGCCCTATAAAGAAGCAGGCATCGACGCGCACCCTTCATTGGCAGCAGCGGCCTCGCATGACCTGCATCTAAGCCTGAATCCTTTGTTTCACGCAGCCGTCCTTGTCGGTAGCTGTTTCTTCGGTGATCATCTTCGTGGTGCTGTGCTGCCGATCAGCTCCCCTTGGACGGCGCTGAATCACCCACACGGGGTGAATCTGCGACTGCGCAGCCACTTCGTGCTGCGTTGCTGGCATCGGCAAATTCACCGCTGGAGTTCGTTACTATCGTGGCTAGCCCTATAAAGAAGCCGGCATCGACGCGCACCCTTCATTGGCAGCAGCGGCCTCGCATGACCTGCATCTAAGCCTGAATCCTTTGTTTCACGCAGGTAACCTACGTAGATTTTTTTGTAACCTTTATTTTTACTACTGCTGCTGCTGCCATCAACTATTCCTTTTTGGTTTTCTCTGTTTTTTTCCCTGAATCTGTGTTTCATATCTGCACCATGCCGACGAATGCTGAACTATCAAAAAAGGTTGAGGAGTTGGAAGATAAGCTGAATAAATTAGCTAACGGTGCAAATGAGCTCATGTTTGGTAAGATTCTGCTGAGAATGAAGGAATCTGGGATCGATGTTGTTGAACTTAAGAGAGAAGTTGATTCTTTGAGTGCTAGTGTTCAGCATTTGAACGGACTTGTAGAGGATCTGCCTAGCCGTAATGCTACGTTGACCGATGAAAACAAGCATCTGAGATCCCAGAACCAATCCTTGACCCGCAAGGTCGAGGAGCTTGAACAGTACTCTCGCCTTGGTAATGTCGAGATTAGGGGCGTTCCCTGTTCCCAAGGGGAGGATTGTCTTGAAATAGTGAAATCAGTAGGGGACAAAATTGGTTGTCCTGTTTTGCCCAATGATCTGGATGTTGTTCATCGCGTGCCCACCAAATCAAATGACAAGAAAAACATCATTGCACGATTTTGTTCTAGAGCCAAGAAGGCTGACTTCGTTAGCAAAGCGCGTAAAGCCAGGCTCTGTCTTGGTGACATTGGATTCTCCGGCCAGTCCAATTCTCCCGTCTTTGTAAATGAGCATCTGACACCATGCAACAAGGCTCTCTTCTCCAAAGCACTAACACTCAAAAAAGAAAGAAACTGGATGTTCCTGTGGACTGACAACTGCCAGATCAAGGCTAGGAAAACAACCACTAAAGTTCTGCGTATTCGAGACGAATCCGACCTAAACAGAATAGAATAGAGCTTATTGCTTAACCTTTCGAATCAACAATCATGGCTTCCGTATTAAAACCAGATCAAGTATATTCTTTCTTATATGGATTTCATTCCATCATTCACTTTAACGCAAGAAGTCTTCGTAAACGGTTTGACATAATAGACAATTTCCTCACTTCGTTATCTTGTTCACTTCCGTTGATTGCCATAACCGAAACTTGGTTATCTGATGATGACAAAAATTTGTATTGTTTTCGTAACTATAAATCTGAATACTGCAATAGAATAACGAACAATCACGGTGGTGCAGCCATATATGTTTCTTCTGGCGTTGCTTATCGAAGAAGACATGACCTATTTTTACCCGTTGCTGATTGTGAATCCGTTTGGATTGAAATTGATAACTGCTTTCTAACGCGAGACAACAAGAACCTCATATTTGGCTGCATTTACCGCTCTCCTTCATCATCAGTTAATGATTTCTGCACCAATCTCGAACACCTTTTGCATAACCTTTCACTAGAAAATAAAAATGTTGTCATAATGGGCGATATTAGCATTAACTTATTTGATGAAGAATCACCTACGTGTATTAACTATACTAGTTTGTTTCATGGTTACGGTTATCACTGCTTAGTTGACATTCCCACTCGCGAAGATTTTAACGGCTCAGCTACGCTTATTGATCACGCTCTCTCTAACTTGCTTGATCCGCCAGAGGCGAAAGTACTTCATATCGACATTAGTGACCACTACCCCATCATTTTACGCTTCAAAAGTGATGCACGACTCTGTTCCTCTTCACACTCTAAATATGTCTTGGACAAAGACGGCTTCATATCGGCTGTTGCTGATACTAATTGGTCCGAAATTAAATCACTAAACGATCCACAGAAAGCTTTCTCTACATTTGTTTCACTAATTGCATCGTATTTACGAAAGTTCACTTCCAAAAAGAAATGTAAGAAACTTATTCCTTTTTCTCACAATCCATGGCTATCGCATCAGCTATTAGCTGAAATGCGCAAACGGGATAACTTATATAGGAAAACTAAAAAACAACCATTTAACAGGAACTTACGTGCCCGATACAAGAGCTTCTGTAGTACTCTTAACTTAAAACTTAAAACTGCCAAAGGTTTTATTTTGAACAAAGAATCCTACAGGCAGCTAACAACAGCTCCCCTTGGACGGTGCTGAATCACCCACACGGGGTGAATCTGCGACTGCGCAGCCACTTCGTGCTGCGTTGCTGGCATCGGCAAATTCACCGCTGGAGTTCGTTACTATCGTGGCTAGCCCTATAAAGAAGCCGGCATCGACGCGCACCCTTCATGGCAGCAGCGGCCTCGCATGACCTGCATCTAAGCCTGAATCCTTTGTTTCACGCAGCCGTCCTTGTCGGTAGCTGTTTCTTCGGTGATCATCTTCGTGGTGCTGTGCTGCCGATCAGCTCCCCTTGGACGGCGCTGAATCACCCACACGGGGTGAATCTGCGACTGCGCAGCCACTTCGTGCTGCGTTGCTGGCATCGGCAAATTCACCGTGGAGTTCGTTACTATCGTGGCTAGCCCTATAAAGAAGCGGCATCGACGCGCACCCTTCATTGGCAGCAGCGGCCTCGCATGACCTGCATCTAAGCCTGAATCCTTTGTTTCACGCAGCCGTCCTTGTCGGTAGCTGTTTCTTCGGTGATCATCTTCGTGGTGCTGTGCTGCCGATCAGCTCCCCTTGGACGGCGCTGAATCACCCACACGGGTTGAATCTGCGACTGCGCAGCCACTTCGTGCTGCGTTGCTGGCATCGGCAAATTCACCGTGGAGTTCGTTACTATCGTGGCTAGCCCTATAAGAAGCGGCATCGACGCGCACCTTCATTGGCAGCAGCGGCCTCGCATGACCTGCATCTAAGCCTGAATCCTTTGTTTCACGCAGCCGTCCTTGTCGGTAGCTGTTCTTCGGTGATCATCTTCGTGGTGCTGTGCTGCCGATCAGCTCCCCTTGGACGGCGCTGAATCACCCACACGGGGTGAATCTGCGACTGCGCAGCCACTTCGTGCTGCGTTGCTGGCATCGGCAAATTCACCGCTGGAGTTCGTTACTATCGTGGCTAGCCTATAAAGAAGCCGGCATCGACGCGCACCCTTCATTGGCAGCAGCGGCCTCGCATGACCTGCATCTAAGCCTGAATCCTTTGTTTCACGCAGGTAACCTACGTAGATTTTTTTGTAACCTTTATTTTTTACTACTGCTGCTGCTGCCATCAACTATTCCTTTTTGGTTTTTCTCTGTTTTTTCCCTGAATCTGTGTTTCATATCTGCACCATGCCGACGAAGCTGAACTATCAAAAAAGGTTGAGGAGTTGGAAGATAAGCTGAATAAATTAGCTAACGGTGCAAATGAGCTCATGTTGGTAAGATTCTGCTGAGAATGAAGGAATCTGGGATCGATGTTGTTGAACTTAAGAGAGAAGTTGATTCTTTGAGTGCTAGTGTTCAGCATTTGAACGGACTTGTAGAGGATCTGCCTAGCCAGTAATGCTACGTTGACCGATGAAAACAAGCATCTGAGATCCCAGAACAATCCTTGACCCCAAGGTGAGGAGCTTGAACAGTACTCTCGCCTTGTAATGTCGAGATTAGGGGCGTTCCCTGTTCCCAAGGGGAGGATGTCTTGAAATAGTGAAATCAGTAGGGGACAAAATTGGTTGTCCTGTTGTTTGCCCAATGATCTGGATGTTGTTCATCGCGTGCCCACCAAATCAAATGACAAGAAACATCATTGCACGATTTGTTTCTAGAGCCAAGAAGGCTGACTTCGTTAGCAAAGCGCGTAAAGCCAGGCTCTGTCTTGGTGGACATTGGATTCTCCGGCCAGTCAATTCTCCCGTCTTTGTAAATGAGCATCTGACACCATGCAACAAGGCTCTCTTCTCCAAAGCATAACACTCAAAAAAGAAAGAAACTGGATGTTCCTGTGGACTGACAACTGCCAGATCAAGGCTAGCGAACAACACCCACTAAAGTGAGCAATGGCGGGGGCCATGTGCAACAATGCGAATGTCGATGGCATAGAAAATAAGAGTAGGCCCACACGAGCATAGACAAGTTTGCGCTAGCGCTACTTTAACTTATTGAATAGAATTGTTTGATACAAGTGATCATACAAAGCTTTAAGGTGTGCCGCTCCTCGTTAGATCATTTGTGAAAGCATACGATACTGACCCAGTTGCCGTTTGAAGGTGCTTGGCTAAATCAGTTAGGCCACACTGGTTTTAGCGCGATATTGAAGCGAGTTTGACGTCGGGGGTGAATTCAAATTCTCGTTGTTTTATTCGAACGTCGAAGCGCTTGTTAAACTGAAGGGCGGCGCCCAGGTAAGGTATTAGCGTTGGTATTTCCGCACAGTTTTGACTTGTTAAGCGTTGTACACCATAACGGAGACACAGGTGAAGCGATATCTCTCGTGTAACGGCAGTTGCTGGTGCTCTTGGAGTTAGGTGAAGCTTTCTTGTACTTTTTTTTTTTTTTGCTTGCCGCGCAGCACCAGCGATACTTGCGCGCTGCTGAAATTCTATGAATATTGGTAGTGCTTGGCGTTCCTTGAAGCCAAAAACCGAGAACTGTTGGTTGTTGTAATCATCTCATTTAGTTTCAACCCGTAACTGTAAACGGATGTGTCGGGAAAGTCGCAGGACGTCGCTTAGTAGAATAGACATGGGAAACGCAGTTTGCGAGTTGCTGAACAATTACACAAGCAGTGCTGTAGGTGTGTTTCATAAAAGTAGTGGGCTGTACCGCTCGTGCGGAATCGAAAGGCGCTTAAACTATCTTGGTTTCGCCTTGTCACGAAGCTCTGTTCAATTCTGTTAACCTTGTAGAATGACGCGAGAGCGGTGGGAATGAGGCGCACAAATGTTTCATATGCGTAAAACAGCGGACATCACTGTGAGCGAGAAATGACCGTGTGGGTTCCGAAAATGAGGGAGGGTGGGATATTAATAGTGAAGCTTGCAAGAAAAACCACGTTGAAAAAAATATGCACTGGCCTGTTTTCTGTATTTGATCAGCTTTCAATGTTTGATTGACTCTTTATTGCCATTATAAATCTGTTATCAGAAGCAGTTGTCATAATTCTCGATCCATACACACGCCCTGTGTGGGGTTTCGTACATCTCAATAGTGCACTGTATTCGTGTGCTACATAACAATAAATGTCTGCTGTATTGATTTCTGCGCTTACAAGGCATTGCTCTTTCACGGAGGCAGCCACATGAACACACTATTTGTAGAACTTTGAGTCCAGTGTTGCTTGTGTCCATTATCATGATGCACATTTTTAGTCTTGTGCATATGGTGTGTGGGTTTATGCGACAATGGAGATGCCTCTACTTTCTCCGAAAATGCAGGGATGGCTGCCTCGAAGCAAGCCACATCTGAAGATGGCAACATCCAGCCGGCTGCTACGGACCACAGTGACGAGGGCGTACATGATTCAGCTGCAGCTCCAAGTTCGATGCAAGCCAATAGCAGTAATGATGAGGAAAAGAATGATCAGCCTCAAGAAACCAGAGAGCTGAATAGAATGCCATCGGCTTTGCACAAAACGGAGCAGGTACTTATTTTGTAATGATTTTTTGGACTCTTCAAACTTTAGGTAGCAAATAAAACCAGTGTAACTCTGGCATGTTTGTTATTCACTAATTATCTAGGCAATGCGAGTTTAGAGGTGGGGATGCATAGTTGTAAGAGCAAGACAACCTTCAAAATGTCTGTATTTCTTGCATTTTTTCTCATTGTGAACTCGGGATGTGAGTTCACAGTGACTGGTTCACTAGTTCTGTTTGCCTTGGGTAAGTAGTGCAGTTGTCTGCAGTTGCCTCTTCTTCAGATACCTCTTCAGGTGCCTCTTCTTGAAATAAAAAAAGAAATGGTTGTTGCTACCTTTATTTTTCTGGAATTATGTGGCATCATTTGTCACTTTTTTCTGTGCTTCCCTGTAATATATAAAATTGGTGGTTTGTGTCTAGTTTGAATATGGTTCTAACTTGTTTTTATAGGGAACAAATCATGCATAATAGCAAACACTACTGCGTCATGTGATATATTACTTGTAGCTTGCTTAAAGGGGTCCTGAACTACCTTTTCCAAGTAATCACTGACTGACCTTGCTATGGGAGTTTATTACATGAAACAATTTGCAGAATACTCAACTATAATTTGAATTGCATGAATTTGTGAGCACTTCTTGCTCTTTTTTATCTCGGTGAGCACGCTGATAAGGAAGAGGGATGCTGTGTAAGCGTGCGTCATGCACTTGAGCACTCTCTAGTCCTTTTTTTTCTTTCTTCTTCTTTTTTCACGTATGTTCCTGTATCAAGGCAAGCGTGCAGCCCGTGCCACATGTATGTGGTGGCTGTGTCAACTATGCAGCCCGGAAAGTACTGCTGATTTGCTGAGCCCTCAGTACCGCACACAAGCTTCGTAAGGTTCGCTGTCTCTTACGAAATTCAAAACTAATCAAAATAAATGAGGCACAAAGGCCGTGGTGCTGAAGAAGCAGTTTGGTAAAAATTTCGTTAGAACTTATGTGCACAAGCATGTTGAGTTTAGCTGATGACAGCTGTTTTTCCCAGAAGTGTATCATTCATTCAAAATGTAAAACAATGTTTACGCTCACTTTAGTCTGTTGATTTAACCATAA
Organism: Hyalomma asiaticum; assembly: GCA_013339685.2. Classification (NCBI taxonomy): domain Eukaryota; kingdom Metazoa; phylum Arthropoda; class Arachnida; order Ixodida; family Ixodidae; genus Hyalomma; species Hyalomma asiaticum. The sequence goes on from JABSTT010002442.1 coordinate 52,918, forward strand.
CAACTATTATACATTGTGACACTTGGAAGAAGTGCATCTGATCCAAATGCCGCTCTTGATTTATGTCAGCTATCAGCCACTAGCAGTAATCCGCTAAATGATGATAACCTGGCAGCTTCAGAGCGAGGATGAGCCTCAGTTTGAAGAGAGGGTGCTTGAAAAAGTGGTCCCTTCGTGCTCTGCTTGTAAATTCTACGTTGTGAATTCTACGTATGCCTACAATATCTGGCAGAGCTGTTCATTGCAGCACTTGCTTTCAGTAGAATGTGTCTTTTTTTAAATTTTCAGTAAGCCTGAGGGGTGGTTCAGGACTCCTTTACACACATGAGAAAAGCAGATGGCTTGTCATCATGGGGAGTTCATAGGTGAAGCATATGTCTACACTTAATATATAGAGAGATGGTGTTCAACAGTGACACAATCTCACAAGTACGAGAGTAAGTGTATAAGCATAAAAAGAAAGGCAAGAAGCAGGTTAAGTTTGTGTAGGCTTTTCTTTAACTTAGCCTCTGAGGCAAGCATAAAGATGAAGTGTGTTTATGAATTGTGTTCTCTCCTGGAATGAAATTTGCCTGAACACTGCTCTGTTTCTGGCCTAGTTTGTTTGTCACTCTCAAATGCATCACTGTATCTCTTTGCGAACCCAACGCCAGTGGCATGTACAGGTGTTTGGGGACAATTCAAACTTAAATTTTGTTGCATTTGTGTAAATCCACATTCTAGGATTTCTCGATGGTGCATGATCCTGAATACAAATGCATTTGAAAATGGTAAATGCTTGAAATTCTGGTCTCCTATTTTTTAGGTCTCAACCCATACAGAACACGGTGATGAAGCTGAGCTCAAGGTGCTCCTTTGTTACTTGAGCAACGGTTTATCTACTCCTATGGGCCCTCCTACGGATGAGCAGAACCAGCAGCTCTGGGGCACCCTGCGCTCCCTTGTGCCCAAGTATAAAGATTACATGAGGACTTATGAGGCGAAGAATCACAGAAGTAAGAATTCACTTGGGTTATGAAAGGATATAGTATACTGCAGTCTACTAACCCCTTCTGTTCCAGTGATCCCCCTTGGAATTGTGGTGTTTTGCAAGGGATATGTATGGAACATGGAAAAGGGCTAAATGCTGTCACTAAGCTGAGAATACTGGAGGGGCAGCAACTCTGTTACTTATGGGAGCCTAGTGGTGCAGGTTGTTGAAGACACTCATGCCCATTTCAATTGTACCTATTTATCAAGCAGTAGCGGCTCAAGCTTAGGTTCACAGTGCCTTGTTGCTTATTAAAGAGACACTAAAGTGAAAAGATGAAGTGGTTTAGGCCGATAACATATTTTGAGAACTTGATTGCCGTTAACCTGTTTTATGCTCAATATCGGTAAAATCAGCACAAATGTCATGTTGGAGCTCCAAAAATGTGGGACATTGCAGATATGCACACTGAATAATGGTGACTCTAGTACTTGCTCGTCCAGGAAGCTGCTCATTGTCAAATTTTCGAAGCAGAGACACGCCGTTGTGCCGTTCGGTGGTTCTGGTGCCATAAAAAGCTGGTGTGTAAGTGAAATGGGGCACTTGGCACACTGGTTCACTGTTGTCACTGATTTGTAGTCCACATATTGTTGCTGCCATGTGACACTTCCTTATTTATTTATTTATTTATTTATTTATTTATTTATTTATTTATTTATTTACTTAATCATTTATTTGTTTGTTTGTTTGTTTGTTTGTTTATCTATTTATTTATTTATTTTATGTTATTCAAAGATGTGCCTTTGCCCACATGGCCCAAGCAGAAGTGGCAAAATACAAGGTGTGATAAAAAACAATGAACTGCATCAAAATTCGAGATGACAACAAAATTTCCAGCTAAAAAGAAAAAAAGCAGTGCATATGGACTTGAAGTTTTGTTTACCTATGGGAACATGAACTTCATTAGGTCAAAATCTTGACTGCTATCCCAATCACTTTCGAAACCATTAAAAGGGTTGTCCGAGTCGGGTCACAATGAATGTTCACAGCAGTCTGCTTGTAGCCCCCGTCACCGGTCTTTAGTCGTCACTGCTACATCTACCAGTCTACCGTACAAATCGGCTTCCTCTGTGACATTGTCTCCTGGTAGAGCAGCCCTTGCCTCAACAAAGAAGGTCAAACACAGACTGCTGAAATTACTTCTTCAAGTTTTCCTTGCAGTGCATCTCTTTCTTGCACGTGTTTTATCTTCCCACAAATGCCATGAGATGGACATATTTTCTTCTTCCAATAGGCATAATCTGAATGTAAAGCACTGTACTGCCTGTAGGCAAGTAGAGTGCATTGGTGTCTCATTCTTAGAAAGCTTTTCTGGCAGCTTGAGTTTTACAGATGAGTGCCTGGTCCGCACCATTAACGCCACTGTCATCTATGTTGGGCTCCAAACTCTCGACAGCCACTCTTGCATCTTTTTTGCTATATCCACCCATTTTTCATGGAGGCACGATGAACATGTGGTATGAGTGAATAAAAACGTCAGCCATTGTGACAGAACAAATGCACCGATATCATGATCCTCGGCCCCATAAAATAATATAGTACTAGCCGAATAAAATTATTCTCTCTTGGTGTGTGAAGGCCTGCAGGGATCCTGATTAGAATATTTCTGCTTGCCCTTTGAAGACAACTAGCTGCAACGCACCTTACAGCTAGGCCAACTGTGAGGCCTCATCAGCCGCCCAGTTGTTGCAATCCATATGCTGCTTTCTCCGACCACATTGTTTCTCTTCTTAGCCAGGTTGTCTACTCAGACCATGGTTTGATTCACATTGTTGATGTTAGAAAAGGTGTTAGCATGTACTGTCACAAGTAGTTTACAGCAGACTGAAGGCACTTGCTGCCTCCGAAAATTTATTTCTTATCTGTCTGCTGGCTCTTCTTCTTGGTGTGGTGCATTGCACTGCCAAACTGCTACTTCCATATATTTATGTAACGGCTAGATGCTACAAAGCTTCTTAACTGCTTGCTCCTGGCTATTCCGACAGCTCCTTGGAAAGAACTCGGTTTCTAATGGCATGTTTTGTGCATTTCTGGGGGAATTTGAACAGCACATACCCTAATCAACATGTTCACTGGACACTGGTACGTGATTACTGAGCTTCTGTCGTAGTTTGGTTTTCCTGTAGTTTTGCTGCAGCAAATTGTCTAACTTCTTTGACGTTTCCTGTACTTTTTCTGGTAGAAGACAAAATGTCGCATGCATTTCCCCATTTTTTTATGCCATTGAATTACCTGGACTTTTCTTTCAACACTGTATGGCCGACTGGTCGACCTGACACTGCCAAAACAAAACAAAAGATGGTATGACATCGGGCCTATAAGGCTGAAAAGTAGTACTGGTTTGGACTAGATTCTTGGACTGCATGTGAGGGACTACCGCCTGGCCAGAGTGTAATAAGGGCATGAAATGGGGAAGGACTCATTTTTCTGAAACTGTATAGAAGCCCGAAATTAAGGGTGAAATAGGGAAAAAAAGGGCCTCTCGCATAAGTATGGGTGCTTGCTCGGAAACTTTAGGTATTATATGTACAGGAGCTGGCTGACTTTTCAGTGTTTGTACTCTGTGTGGACATAATGATTACTTAAGTTTCACAAACCTGCATGTTTAGTCAGAGATGTGAGACTTAGGTGATACACTAATGATAGCTTGCAATATCTCTCTTGCTGACAGTTTAGCTTGTCTTTCTTGTAGCTCGAAGAGCGCCTAGAGGAGAATCAGCGGGAGTCGCTCCACTGGCGAGAACACCACTTGGAGGAGCACAGGCAAAGGCATGTAGATGTCAATGTTAATGTGTTTATTTACTTTCTGTCATGTCTGTAGCATTACAAAAGAGGAGTAGGGTGCTGCTGTAATAAAAAATATGGCATGAGCGATAACACAAGATGCAATAATAGTAGTAGTTGCTGCCGTTTACACAAAAACAGCATAAAGAGGAGTTAAACAGAGCCAAAATTCACCAATGGGAATGGTGCGATGCTTGCCTGCTCCAGAAACGAAAATGGTACGCACAGAATGGATAGTAATTGGGGGAAAAGAGGCATTTAGATGTATATAAAAGGGATGGTGTGATTAAGTGAGTGAATAAGGTGTGAGACGATGAATACAGAGAAACAGTGATAACAAGCACACTAGAAACAAAGGTAAGAATGAGACATTCATGGATATTATGCGCTGTTGCAGCAGTTGCAGTGTAGCAGGTCATCCTGAGGTTCACACAAAAATTGGAATGCATAAGTGGTCAGAATATTCCATCACGCGCCTGGCACCATCCGAACCACGACCACGACGATTCGAACTCGCCGTACCT
>JABSTT010002443.1:0-42640 GCA_013339685.2 Hyalomma asiaticum
ACCATCCGAACCACGACCACGACGATTCGAACTCGCCGTACCTAGGGAGCCTACATGACAGGCAGTCATGCTGGCTCCCTAGCCGAGCAAGCGTGAAAAATCCCCAGAAAATCTTGTCCCTAGGTTTTATGTCACGTGAGTTGATGACGTCACGGATCAACGGCCTTCATTTAGAAGCACGCTCGCCGAGAGCTGTGGTTGCTAGCCGGACCTATGCGCAACTCACATGGGGAGGAAAGCAATGCATGCTTTCCTACCCATGTGAGTTCATTATCTTCGCGTGTATTGGCACATCATTTATCAATATTAATAACGCTTTGCTGAGAGCGTTCAGCCCGTTACGATTATACTTCTGAGCTACACATAACGATCCTCCTCTCCGGGCTCCGGCGGGGGCTATGCCCCCCCTGGAAAGTTCGGGGGGGGGGGGGGGCCTCGAGCCCCCGAGCCCCCCCGTAGTCTCCGCCTATGTTCCAGCCCGAACGACAGCTACTGGTCCAAGCGTTTGAATGCTGTTAAGTTCTGTGTAGGAGTACTTCAGGCTCCTGCTTGTACCAGAGTCAGTAATGAAGCGGGCCCGGCACTGCATATTTCCTCTATGGATACTGGCGACGCGTGCCGTGCAGTTTACGCGCTTCAGATATGAGTGCACAAGGTAGCTGCGGCGGCAATATATTGCGCACTCAAGTGCCGCTTGCAAAGTATATATTCGTGGTCCGCGGTGGTATAGAGCTGCTTAACTTTTCCCAGACAAACAAACCTCGGCCAGGGAAAAAGGATAGAGAGAGGGAGAGAGATAATATGAACTATTTGTAGAACCTATGTACGCAAAGTCTCAAAGTTCGTTTCCGATGCGGCCTCCACGAGCCAGTTGTAACCAGCAGGGCGAAGAACATTGAAACCTTTCGAATCGCAGAGCGAAGTTTCTCTCAGTTTTTTGTTGTTGTTTTTTCCTCAGTTGTAAATATACGATCTCACGACCATATTTGTTGTTTCGCTGTCTACAGTATCATGGCAAATTGCTTGTATCAGCTTCGAAATGACATGCCGCGTTGTGAAACAAAGGGAGGCATTGTGTACCCACTATATGAAGAACTGCCGGGAAATGGTTAATGGGGGCTTCAAGCATGCTGGTGAATAATAAAAAAATTACACCATCTCCCGCTAAAGGGGACCATGAGGCGATGCGAAGCAGCGCGGGGGTGCACACCGCGTTTGCATCCGTTTGACGCTAGCAGACGCTGCCTGCGTCAGCGTTGTCTCTCGCGGGCGAGGGCGCGTTCTCGTTCCTTGCGGGCTGGTAAAGCGTTCATCGAAGAGAAAGGGTTTCCATAGTCAACGCGCGCATTTCGGAGAGGAGAGGAGGAATGCTGAGAGGACAGGAGACGAGACAAGGAGAGGAGGGGGGGGAGGATGCGCAGTGCAGGTGTGGACGCCGCACGGCGGATGGATGGAGGGAGGGAGTGACATACCCCCACCGTAAGCTGCTTCGCATCTAAAAAAAACCGACGTTTCGGCACGATACAAAATCAAGACCCTAGAAGGCAGGAGATGGTGTGCGCTTAATTATACAAAAATAAATGCCGTTCCGCCACGAAAGTATCACAGGCACCGAATCAAAAGAAGAAAAATAAATATTAAACGTCGAAATATAGAAAACACTGCCAAGAGCGTATATTGGACGGGTGATTGGGGGTACGTGTACGTTTAAATTTAACATTGAAACCACGCCCCCTAAAGAAAAAATAAAAGACGCCCAGCTTTTAACAAAAACAACGAGAACACACGCGGAGACACGATTAAAGGGAGACTGAAGCGGTTTTTTATTTTCGAATAGAAATTCGGAATCTGCGACCTCGTATAACATGCCTACGATGGTTTTTTCCGCGATGTTTAATTAAACAACAGTGATATGAGCGCCCAAACTTGGTGCGAGGGAACGCCCCCAGGGTGAGCGCGGAGAGTAGGTGAGGAGGATGACAGAGAGTGAAACGCGGAGCAGTGACGTCATTTTGAGGGCGAGCAGGGTAGCTGCATTGGTTTGCGGCTTTCGTTTGCGCACAGCCCAGTGTCAGTAGAGGAGCTTGCGCTGGTTTCTGGGCACCGCACTGCTTTGTTGTCATGCTTGGAGATTTTTCCAGTTGCAAGTTCAACGATTATGTTACAATATTCCGTTTGCTGCGGCCTATGTACTGATTTGACGAAGCGGACTCGCCATACCGAGCTTCTGTGCGTCCTTCAGCTGCGACATCTACGTTTGCGGAGCAGCTTAGATGTCCCCTGAGTAGGTCATTGCTGTTAGGAAAGAGAGAAACTTCAGTCCTAAGAGAGCAAGTATGCTCTGTTCGAGGCGCTTGCTAGACAGCGACCAAGTACAAAAACCGTCTCGAATATAATCGGTACGCTCGTTGATGAAGTTATGCACTATTGAACCCCAATGCGGTCCTTTTTGTCTGTCCGCATATAGAGGATCTCGCCGCAAGAAAAACACGGCGGGGCAAACGCTTTACGTTTCCAGAGACAGATCGCCGGCCGGGCGGTTCCCGCCACTCCGATCCGGAGGTATTTGCTCGCCACCATTAAAGTGTATATATATATATATATATATATATATATATATATATATATATATATATATATATATATATATATATATATATATATATGGGTCATTCCACGCCAACTGCCCCAGCTGTGGCCCTCGACAAAAATGAACTTCCGAAAATTTCCAAAAAATTACAGGGAAGTGAGCCTTACTTCCACAGCACTTTCAGGAAATATTTTGAGCAGGAAAAATTTTTTAGGCTCGTGAGGGTCATTCGAATTTCGCAAAACGGCGGAAAACAAGGCGCCAGAAAAAAAATTCCTGAAGATCAACCATTGTGCCAATCGTTTACAAATATGCATTTTTGCATTCTCATAGCATTTATCTTCACTTATAAAAATGTTTTACAAATTATGTTCATGTTCCTCACTGCTTAAGACCGAGGTGAAAATGGTAAAATTGCAGCGTTTTTGGAATTTCTTCCTGAAAAACAATTTTGCAAGAAAACCAGAAAATATTTTTGTGCAACTCTACATGACAGGTACAATAGTATAAAAAATCATTTTTGCCTATGTGCTGTGCAGAGGCTCTGACATAAATGTGTAAACTTGACAAAAACGCCATTTTCCCCTATGTTTAGGCGTCAATTGCACCCTGAGGTGGTCCATGAAAAAATAATCAGAACAGGGCATGTAGTTGAGCAATGTAAGCGCTTTCGAAAGAGCAAGTTTCATCGAGGTAATTTAATTTTTGTCTTCTTCGAGAAAAAAATTTTTGAAGTTGAGTCCCACCACTGTCCTTCTATTGCTCCGTGATTGGCCTTCTCCTTATGGCTTGCTGGCGGGAAACACAAACCACCTTGCCTTGCCACGTAAAATAAAAGGTAGCGCGTGAGCAGCTTGTGGTTTTTCTATCTTTTCGTTCCTACCTCAACTGCCGTTTCCTATATAAAAAGCGATAACAGCACAGGGACACATTTAACTGTACGCTTGGCTTAGAAACCACCGTGTCTCCATAACAAACAACGGTACCTTTTGCGTGCTCCTCTGACTATGAGAAATAATGAGCAGTAAAGCGTATATACTTGCGAAGCATAAGAACTTTCAAAGCAGTAACTTTTATCAACGTAATTTGTGTTTTCATTAAGAAAAACATTTCCAAATTCTTCCTCTTTTTTTCGCTCCCCAGTTTGATATCTCCTAACAATATGTTGTCGGGCAACACAAATCAATTTACCTTGCCGCGTAAAATAAGAGATGGCGTGTCCGCAGCTTATGGCTTTGGAATCTTTTCGTTCCTACGTCAACATTCTATACTTATGTAAAAGGCCAATATCAAAGGAAGGCATTTAACCCCACGCTTGGCTTAAAAACCGCGATGCCCCCTTAATAACAGCGGTACATTTAGCGTGCTGTTTTGACAAGCAGTTCGCTGAACAGGAAACGGGGAAGAAAAATGGGGCGTCAGCGTAGCCTCTAATTGTGAATCCAAGCCACGAAAACACAGGTCCTTGCCTCGACGGACAGCGCAGCACGTGATGACACGCCGCGTATTCATGCTACCTGTACGTCGTCGGCGACCCTCACAAACGGAAACGACTAAGCTTTTCTTCGCATCAGGATTTCTACAATTGCAAGCCGACTCATCTGCTCGAATAGAATATCTCGGTGTGTTAACATCCATTGTTTCTATATCGCGAGCATATTTCGCGTTCTCAATCATAGCACACCACTGATACCTGTGTGGAACAAAAATGGACAATTTGATTGCAGCCTGACCAGCGCCAACCGTCGTTTACTTCAGCAGTCTTTCTTTTACCTTGGACGCCGGCTCTTCGTCTATCCTTGCTTGCTTGCATAACAGCTGACCGTGAGACCTTAAATTCGTGCTCTTAGTGGCGCGCATGAAACGCTGAAATTGATTTGAGGCCCATTGTGAAACTACACGCGTGGGAGGTTGCATATGAATACTTGCATTAGCACTTGAGGTGCTCACTATCGGTTTAACTCAGTGTTTGGGAGGGTCGCGACGTACAGGCAGCGTTGTACACGTTCCTCCAAAACAGGAACGAAAACTCATTCCTTCTCAATTTTGTTTGTTGTTGTTTTGCGGGGTTTTACGTCCCAAAACCAGCTCTGATTATGAGAGACGCCGTAGTGGAGGGCTCCGGAAATTTCGACCACCTGGGGTTCTTTAACGTGCACTGACATCGCAGAGTACACGGTCCTCAACATTTCGCCTCCGTCGAAATGCAGCCGCCGCGGCCGGGATTCGATCCCGCGACCCTCGGATCAGCAGCCGAGTGCCCTAGCCACTAGACCAGAGTGACCGGGCTTCTCAATTTCGTGGCGAGTTCCCATTACAAGTTCGCTTAACAGAAAAGGAACGCGTCCAGATACATTTCGAAAATTGGAACGTGTCGTTACATTAACGTGACATTTGATTTATAAAATTGAAGATCAATCCTGAGGCAAATTAAAGTGAACGTACTAAATCTCGCATCTACCTATGTATAAATGAAGAATTTCAACGTCACTGGCGGCATGTTATCTGGAGTCAAAGAAACATCCAAAGAAACGCTCCGAAGTAAATATTTTCAAGGAGCGCCGAACATACTACGGACAACTCCACTGCAACTTTGGCGCTAGTCTATTACAAGTGCAACACTTTATTCCACTTCAGTCTTCAGATGCGTAGCTAGGATACTGCGCCTCCAATATGCAAATAGATATATAGTTACTCACATGCACCAGTGCATTAACAGCGGTGCATTTGACACTAAAAGCTAGTAATAGACCTTTTGATTTCGGATAGCATATAAAGATTTTTGCCTGACCGATGCCACTGCGCGCAAATACTGGAACAAGACTCCCTAATGTCGTCAGCCATCCCGATTCTAAACGATTTTGCTAAAAATTGGTGGCCCTTGTAGCATTTTAATAAACTATTTGGGAATTCTGCATATATTGCTTTTACTTAGTTCTCGTCACTTTAAAGTCCTTGTGATATACTGAACTTTTTTTTTGTTAATTAGAGCTGAGTAGAGTGTATGCCGGCGTGAGGAATTTTAATAATGCTATCTTGTGCGTTTACCGGTGAATTAAGTAACACGGGACTGTTTTCTTCTTTTCTTTGTGGCATTACAAATAAGCATTATTTGATATAGAAACAATGCATGTTAACACACCGAGATATTCTATTCGAGCAGATGAGTCGGCTTGCAATTGTAGAAATCCTGATGCGAAGAAAAGCTTAGTCGTTTCCGTTTGTGAGGGTCGCCGACGACGTACAGGTAGCATGAATACGCGGCGTGTCATCACGTGCTGCGCTGTCCGTCGAGGCAAGGACCTGTGTTTTCGTGGCTTGGATTCACAATTAGAGGCTACGCTGACGCCCCATTTTTCTTCCTCGTTTCCTGTTCAGCGAACTGCTTGTCAAAACAGCACCCTAAATGTACCACTGTTATTAAGGGGGCATCGCGGTTTTTAAGCCAAGCGTGGGGTTAAATGCCTTCCTTTGATATTAACGAAAGGGAAGGGGTCAAGGGCTCGTTCTTTATTTGTTAGAAACAACTTACTGAGCACACAGACAATGAAGCCTAGGAAAGCATAGGGGAAGTTACTTGTGGTATTGTGATTATGGAGAAAGTAGAAAGGAATTAAAGTGGACGAAAAGACAAACCTTGCCTTCGGTGGGACCCGAACCCACGACCTTCGGATGTCGCGTCCGATGCTCTACCAGCTGAGCTACGAAGGCGGCCGTCCCCCCGTCCACTTTATTGTGTATTTATGTACGTATTATCCTGGGAGTGTTAGGCAGCGCCACCTGGATGGATGGATGCTATGAGCTTCCCCTTTGTAACGGGGCGGTGGCATGTGCGCCACCAGGCTCGTAAGAAGATTTATGAACTTTTTTTTCTCTTTTATTTTCCTCATGCCTTTTAAATTTACTTCAATCAAATCGATCATGCCATATCAAAAACAGAATTTCATATCCCAGTTCCCTGCCCCTTATGGCAGAAATTCCATATTTTTCCCTATAATTATTTTTGTCCGTTCTCTCTAGTTTTCTGCCACCAGTATTCTAACCGTCTCTTACTTATTTCAATCGCGGCTATGTTCAGCCTCCCGTTGTTCGCCCTAAAACCCAAGGCTTCATGTAGGGTGGTGCCCAAACGTACACCTGGGTGGATATTTCCGCATTCAATCAGAACATGCTCTGTCGTTTCCCTATCTTCCTCACAGCATGTGCATTTTTCTTCTTCTTTACTGAATTTCGCTTTATAAACACGCGTTCTAAGGCAGCCCGATCTCGCTTCAAACAATAAAGCGCTTCCTCTTGAATTATCATAAAATGCCTCCCTCTTTATTTCGTTTTTGCCCTCTCGGTAGTTATTCAGAGTCGGTTTTTTTTCCATCGCTGTCCTCCAGTAAATCTTCTCCGCCTCTCTGACTTTTCCCTTTACGCTCTTTGTTGTCAGTTCTCTTAGAGCCGTATATTTACTGGTGAGCCTCCTAGTTCTCTTTCTCCACTGCGTGTCAACGCTCTTTCTATATAAATTAACGAAAGGAACGAAAGGCAGCGCCAGGTGGCGCTGCCTCCTGGCGCCACCTGGCGCCGCCTCCTGGCAAGAAAGTGCGTTCCACGCACGCCGCCTTGGCCATGAGTGGCGCTGCCTAACACTCCCAGGATAATACGTACATAAATACACAATAAAGTGGACGGGGGGACGGCCGCCTTCGTAGCTCAGTTGGTAGAGCATCGGACGCGACATCCGAAGGTCGTGGGTTCGGGTCCCACCGAAGGCAAGGTTTGTCTTTTCGTCCACTTTAATTCCTTTCTACTTTCTCCATAATCACAATACCACAAGTAACTTCCCCTTTCCTAGGCTTCATTGTCTGTGTGCTCCTTTGATATTGGCCTTTTACATAAGAATAGAATGTTGACGTAGGAACGAAAAGATTCCAAAGCCATAAGCTGCGGACACGCCATCTCTTATTTTACGCGGTAAGGTAAATTGATTTGTGTTGCCCGACAACATATTGTTAGGAGATATCAAACTGGGGAGCGAAAAAAAGAGGAAGAATTTGGAAATGTTTTTCTTAATGAAAACACAAATTACGTTGACAAAAGTTACTGCTTTGAAAGTTCTTATGCTTCGCAAGTATATACGCTTTACTGCTCATTATTTCTCATAGTCAGAGGAGCACGCAAAAGGTACCGTTGTTTGTTATGGAGACACGGTGGTTTCTAAGCCAAGCGTACAGTTAAATGTGTCCCTGTGCTGTTATCGCTTTTTATATAGGAAACGGCAGTTGAGGTAGGCACGAAAAGATAGACAAACCACAAGCTGCTCACGCGCTACCTTTTATTTTACGTGGCAAGGCAAGGTGGTTTGTGTTTCCCGCCAGCAAGCCATAAGGAGAAGGCCAATCACGGAGCAATAGAAGGACAGTGGTGGGACTCAACTTCAAAAATTTTTTTCTCGAAGAAGACAAAAATTAAATTACCTCGATGAAACTTGCTCTTTCGAAAGCGCTTACATTGCTCAACTACATGCCCTGTTCTGATTATTTTTTCATGGACCACCTTAGGGTGCAATTGACGCCTAAACATAGGGGAAAATGGCGTTTTTGTCAAGTTTACACATTTATTTCAGAGCCTCTGCACAGCACATAGGCAAAAATGATTTTTTATACGATTGTACCTGTCATGTAGAGTTGCACAAAAATATTTTCTGGTTTTCTTGCAAAATTGTTTTTCAGGAAGAAATTCCCAAAAACGCTGCAATTTTACCATTTTCACCTCGGTCTCAAGCAGTGAGCAACATGAACATAATTTGTAAAACATTTTTATAAGTGATGATAAATGCCCTGAGAATGCAAAAATGCATATTTGTAAACGATTGGCACAATGGTTGATCTTCAGGAATTTTTTTTTCTGGCGCCTTGTTTTCCGCCGTTTTGCGAAATTCGAATGACCCTCACGAGCCTAAAAAATTTTTCCTGCTCAAAATATTTCCTGAAAGTGCTGTGGAAGTAAGGCTCACTTCCCTGTAATTTTTTGGAAAATTTCGGAAGAAGTTCATTTTTCTCGAGCGCCACAGCTGGGGCAGTTGTCGCGGAATGACCCTATATATATATATATATATATATATATATATATATATATATATATATATATATATAAGAAGCGGGTACACGCACGAAAAAGCAATACCTTTATGCCCAAGGTTTCGGCCGTGGCACGGCCTTCGTCAGAGAAGGCCGCGCTCTGACATCTTTCTCTGACGAAGGCCGTGCCACGGCCGAAAAGTTGGGCATAAAAGTATTGCTTTTTCGTGCGTGTACCCGCTTCTTTTCTTATACGTGCCGGACCCACTGAAGTTTCTCTCTCTCTCTCTTTCTCTCTCTCTCTCTCTCTCTCTATATATATATATATATATATATGTTTGAGGAAGAGGGTGACAAACGTTCGAAACACAAATTCTTTACTAACGTTTCGGCAGGTGGCCCTGCCTTCGTCAGAGTAACCGAAGTAAAGGCCGTACTCTGACGAAGGCAGGCCCACCTGCCGAAACGTTAGTAAAGAATTTGTGTTTCGAACGTTTGTCACCCTCTTCCTCAAAGACATATTTCACCGGATCCATAGATTTTCATTCGCTCATATATATATATATATATATATATATATATATATAGATGAGTAGTAGACCCTCGGAATTGGCAACAAAAATGCGGAAAGCGTTTATTCAACGTTTCAGCCGGAGACCGGCCTTCATCAGGAACTACTCATCTCTGCCTTCACGCCTCCGGCCTATTCACCACCATGACTGCTATATATATATATATATATATATATATATATATATATATATATATATATATATATATATATATATATATATATATATATATATATATATTCAAAAGAAGAGATTCACGCGATTAACAAAAAGAATATAAATTTACTGACGTTGCGGCCGGTGGACCGGCCTTCATCAGAGTAAAAAGGTGTTGCAGAGCACCTTCCTTTTGAGGGTACAGGAAGGGGAGAGAGTGCGGCTACAAAGGCGTATTCTGTACACGGAATGGCTATGAAGTCTTCCTGGACAGAACACGTGGTCGGCTGCGGCGAGTCACGAGGCGACCCCGTAGCCTCTCAATTAACAGCAAGGCGGCACACTTGCAACCTGTGCTCGTGCTATCATGGTCACTACCATGTTAGCACGAGCACAGGCATAAGAAATTCGACACTACCGAGCAATAGGCATTGGACCCCACCGCCCTAGCGAGACAAATGTCTGGACTACAATTGTATATAAAGGCCGTACAACATGATATTCTTGAGATCTACAAGCAACAAAGATCCTACCGTCACAATATTTCTCCAGAGGAAAAGAGGGCACTTGATAATCTGAGTAGCAAACAGGATATAGTAATAAAACCATCTGATAAAGGGGGTGCAATAGTCATAATGAATAAACAGGACTACGTGAAAGAAGCGACCCGCCAATTGTCTGACTCCTCATTTTATCAACAACTAACTGTTGACCCTACGGAAAATTTTAAGAAAGAAATAAAAAACACAGTAGCATCACTTGTGCAAGATAAGAAAATAGAAGGCAAAATTGGAAACTCCCTCATTCCTCTCAGCCCAGTAGCTGGTGAATTCTATCTTCTACCTAAGATTCATAAAATCAACAACCCAGGCCGGCCTATTGTCTCTGGGGTGGGCACCGTCACTGAAGCCATTCCGCTATACGTAGATAACCTAATTCGGCACATCCCACCTACTTATCCATCTTACATAAAAGACACTAACAATTTTCTTTCTGACATTATGGATCTTACAGTACCTGCTAATTGTCTACTTGTAACCCTTGACGTCTCCTCTCTATACACTAATATTCCCCATGGTGATGGAATCAGAGCGGTTTTAAAAGCTTATGAAGAGTCGCAGGTCGATAAATCTGTTGACTGTTATACCCTCCGCGCACTTCTGAAGTTGATTCTCGAATTCAACAACTTTGAGTTCGATGGCACTCACTACGTGCAAGTGAGCGGAACGTCAATGGGAACGAGAATTGGCCCTAATTATGCCAATATCTTTATGGCAATACTCGAAGAAGAATTTCTGAGCTCTCGCAACTTAAAGCCACTGTACTATAAACGTTACATAGATAATATCTTTTTAATTTGGCATCACGGAGAAACCGATCTATTACAATTCATCACCGACTTCAATTCTGCTCATCCGACTATTTCTTTTTCTCATCAATACTCTAGGCAGAGCATAAACTTCTTGATTGTGACCGTGTCGCTTTCGGAAAACAAGTTGGTTTGCAACCTTTATAGGAAACCAACGGATACTAATCAATACTAATTACATTTTCATAGTAGTCATGTGCGGCACTGCAAGACAGGCATCCCGTACAGTCAAGCACATCGATTTAAACGCATATGTTCAAAAAAAAGAAGATTTCGATCATAACTGTGCACAAATGAAAAAGGTCCGCCTCAAACAGAAATACCCGGAAAAAATAACTGACGATGCTATAACTCGCGCCGACATGCTTGACCGCGCTGAAATTATCAAAATTCAGTCATCAAGCAGGGAACACAAGACTAACTTAACACTTACTTACTCTGCATCGCTGCCAAAGGTGTCAGCTATTCTTAAAAAACATCATAATATTCTTACTCAATGTGATCGCCTCAAACGCACGTGGAACCGCCTCGTGTCGTGTACAGACGAAACACAAATTTACGCGACATCTTAACTAAATCAACTTTAAATCCACGTCGTGGCACTGGATGCAGGCCGTGCAATAAGCCACGTTGCCAGGTCTGCCCATTAGAACTACACGAAAAGCAACAAGCACCGCGTCCGACTTTTTTGTACAAATTAAAGGAAACTTCACTTGTGACACGGCTAATGTCGTTTACCTGCTTGAGTGCACTAAATGTAATCAACAATATATTGGTCAGACAGAAACACCTTTCCGAATACGATTTAATAATCACAAGTCACACGCCAAAAATTCCTTGAATCTGTCCCTGTCCATGCACGTGCACCTTCCCGGCCATTCATTTAGTGACCTGAAAGCAATGATACTGCAATCGGGCTTTCGGACGCACCACGACCGCGAGGTTCGTGAGTCCTACCTCATTTATAAGTTCAAAGCCGCTACCTCGGGCATTAATGAAAACACGGGTAAACACATGTTTCCCGAGTGTCTAGGGCATTGCCATTATGAGGAAGCCATTTAAAACAACTACAATGCGTTTTTCACACTTCAGTTTTTTTTTAGTTTTTTTTAATATATATCTGTCATTTTATTTCCATTTTTCTTCCTTCATGGTTTATATATTTTTTCATTACAAGATATTTCGGCCGTTTGTCAATAAATCAGTTTTTGGGGGTTTCTTGTTTTTTATTTATTTTTTTAAATTTTTATCCTTTTTTGTCATTTCTGCTGTGGTGATTGCCATTTTTACAATGTAGAGTGGCTTTATAGTTCCGTTACATACAGGTAGTAGAATCCCTCGGGGTTGCAAGTGTGCCGCCTTGCTGTTAATTGAGAGGCTACGGGGTCGCCTCGTGACTCGCCGCAGCCGACCACGTGTTCTATCCAGGAAGACTTCATAGCCATTCCGTGTACAGAATACGCCTTTGTAGCCGCACTCTCTCCCCTTCCTGTACCCTTAAAAGGAGGGTGCTCTGCAACAGCCGTTTACTCTGATGAAGGCCGGTCCACCGGCCGCAACGTCAGTAAATTTATATTCTTTTTGTTAATCGCGTGAATCTCTTCTTTTGAAAATATTTATTCGGGCTCAGGGATATCTTCTTTCTGAACTATATATATATATATATATATATATATATATATATATATATATATATATATATATATATATATATATATAGAGAGAGAGAGAGAGAGAGAGAGAGATGAGTAGTAGACCCTCGGAATTGGCAAAAAAAACGCGGAAAGCGTTTATTCAACGTTTCAGCCGGAGACCGGCCTTCATCAGTTTCATCTCTAGTTTTTTCGTTATCCTCCACGTTTCTGCACCGTACGTGATTCCTGATGAAGGCCGGTCTCCGGCTGAAACGTTGAATAAACGCTTTCCGCATTTTAGTGCCAATTCCGAGGGTCTACTACTCATCTCTGTCTTCACGCCTCCGGCCTAATCACCACCATGAGTGCTATATATATATATATATATATATATATATATATATATATATATATATATATATATATATATATATATATATAAGAGATGATTAGTAGACCCTCGGAATTGACAACAAAAATGCGGAAAGCGTTTATTCAACGTTTCAGCCGGAGACCGGCCATTATCAGGAATGCCTATGGTTGTATTTCCGCTTCTATTTATACCTATCTGAGAGAGATTTTCATAAAAGAGGAAGGAAAAAAAACATGAAAGAAGAAAGAATAAGAAAAGAAAGAACAGGAAAGATCTAGAACCTGAAAGAAACAGAGCAAAGAGTGGGGGAAAAGCAGACGACGTGTGTCATATGCGGGCATCATGTCCCCCCTTCTTTTTTATTATTATTTTTTGTGTTCCTCCTCTGCCCCCTTTTTTATTACCTCCCCTCTTTACGAAGTGGTTTCCGTGGCTGGACACAATAGTCAAGCATACACTTCAGGCCCCCCTCAGGTGTGTCAATGTCAAGAAAAAAAAAACCAGTAAAAGGGAAGGAAAGAAGAAAGGGGGTGGGGGAGTACAATTGCAGTGACGTCAGTGGCGATGGCGCCTAGAAGTCTGCGCCCGGACGGGCAAAAACGTGCACTGAGCTGCCT
Source organism: Hyalomma asiaticum (assembly GCA_013339685.2). NCBI lineage: Eukaryota > Metazoa > Arthropoda > Arachnida > Ixodida > Ixodidae > Hyalomma > Hyalomma asiaticum. The sequence continues at coordinate 13,380 of JABSTT010002443.1, forward strand.
GCGCGTTTGGCCACATCCAGGAGGAAAGAGAAAAAAAAAGAAAAGGAAAGTTTCAGAGAAATAATTAGAATAAGGTATGTAAAAGATGAATGGTCAGGTAGTTCAAAAAAAAACAACAAAAAGGGAAAATTCATCAAACAGGTTTACATGATTCGCTTTGAAAAACGCGTCATATTTCAATAGTCCGGTTCCCGCTGTACATACGGTGCCACAGGTTAAACGCTTGCCAATGATTTTATTATTGCGATGGTTCCCGGGTTCTCATTTATACCTTTCTCGATGGTTTTGAACCGGTATATTAGATATGATTCTCGTTGCTCACGTTCTCGTTTGACTTGAAGCCCGTTTCTAATAGTGTCACTCTTTGTTTATCGAATGAATTGTTTGGGAGGTTTAGATGTTTCGAGAGAGGTAGATTTGGAATAGATTTGGCATGGGCTTTGTGGTTGTTGAAGCGGAGCCTGAATGAGGTTTCTGTTTGACCTATGTACTGCATTCTACATACAGTACACTCCAGCAGATAGACAACATTCGAGGAATCGCATGTTAAATTACCGCGAATTTTCACAGAGTACTGTGATTGGGAGCTGTGGTCGGCACTTGTCTGCTGCAATGCTTTACAGACAAGACACCTTGGTTTCAGGCATGGCCTGCATCCGTTGTGTGGACGTGATGCATTTAATCGCGAGTTCACAAGGGTGTCCCTGAGGTTGCGTGATCGTCAGTAGGTAACGGAAGGGGCGGATGGAAATGCACGCTTAAGTCGCTCGCTTTGTTCTATAATGTTGTAGTGGCGCCTTAGGATTTTGTTGACATTGGGGAAATTCGTGCTGTACGTTAAGCACAGGTTTGTACGTTGAGAGTCGCGTTGTGTGGGACGGTTCGAAATGAGGTCTTGTCGGTTCAGTGTTTTGGCCCTCTGGATGGCGTCGTCGATAACACGTGGCGGATACTTTTGTTTGTGAAGGACGTTTTTAGATTCAGGGCGGCCGAGTCAAAATCTTCATCTTTTGAGCAGATTCGTTTGAAACGGTGTGCTTGGCTGTATGGAATGTTGTTCTTACACTGGCGTGGGTGGTCGCTGTGGTAGTGAAGATATTGTTGTCGATCGGTAGGTTTCCGACATAGTTTTGTTGATAGTCGGCCGTTTTCAATTTTCACGGTTACGTCCAGGAAGATTATATTTGTGCGAGAGTAGGAATGGGTAAACTTAATATTCGGGTGTGCGCAGTTGTAGGAGGTTATAAATTTTATCAGTTCATCCTCGCAGTGCTTCCAGACAAAGAAGATATCATCTATATATCTTTTGTACAAAAGTGGTCTTAGAGGGGATTGAGAGAGAAATTTTGATTCCAGTTGTCCCATAAAGATATTGGCATAACTAGGGGCCATCCTGTGCCCATAGCGGTTACGCTAACTTGCCTAAAGTATTCATTGTTGAATTCAAACGAATTGAGTTCCAAGACTAGTCTAGCTAAACTTGCAATTGTGTGGTGGTCTGGAGTATCTGGTTGTCTGTGAGGCGCGTACATGCTGCTTAGAGCGGCTATTCCGTCTTCATGTGGGATATTTGTGTAAAGGGAGGATACATCGAGAGTTACCAGGTATGATCCTTCTGGCACACATATGTTTGAAATTTCTCCGAGGAAGTGCGTAGTGTCTTTGACATATGAGTCTAGTATTGTAGGGATACGTCTTATTAGTTTGTCCATGTAGCCTGATATAGGTTCCGTTATCGTCCCAATGCCGGATACGATTGGGCGCCCTGGGTTGCCCGTTTTGTGTATCTTGGGGAGCATATATATATATATATATATATATATATATATATATATATATATATATATATATATATATATATATATATATATATATCATCAGCCTGTTTAGGTCCACTGCCGGACGAAGGCCTTCCCAACGATTTCCAATCCACCCTATATCCTGAGCGAGTTGGTTCCACTTTATGCCCGCAAACTTTTTAATTTCATCGCTCCATCTAACCTTTTGCCTACCTCTGTTGCGTTTTCCCTCTCTTGGTATCCATTCCGTCGCTCTTACTCTCCATCTGTTATCTTTCCTCCTCATGACATGTCCTGCCCAGGTCCACTTCTTTCTTTTAATTGATAAAATAATATCGGCTACTCCTGTCTGTTCTCTGATCCATACCGCTCGTCTTTTATCTCTTAGCGTTACCCCTATCATTTTTTTTTCCATTGCACGTTGCGTGCTCCTTAGTTTCATCTTTAGTTTTTTCGTTATCCTCCACGTTTCTGCACCGTACGTTAGTACTGGGAGAATGCAGTGATTGAATACTTTTCGCTTTAGTGAGAGCGGTAAGTTTCCAGTCATGATTTCGTAATGCCTTCCGAATGCGCTCCAGCCCATCCTTATTCTACGGAGAATTTCTTTTTCATGGGTAGGAGTTCCTGTTATTAACTGTCCCAGGTATACATATTCGTTTACACATTGTAAGGGTTCATTGTTGATTTTAAATTCCTGTTCTTAGCTAGGCTATTGAGCATAACTTTGGTCTTTTGCCTGTTCATTTTTAATCCAATTTTAATACTTTGCCGGTTTAGGTCATCAATCATGTTTCGTAGTTCGTCTCCATCATTGCTAAAGAGCACAATGTCGTCTGCAAATCTTAAATTGCTTAGATATTATCCGTCTATTCGAATTCCCTTTTCTTCCCAGTCTAGACGTTTAAAGATTTCACATATATATATATATATATATATTGCTACGGAGAAGCAAAGAAGAGAACGTTGACGACTGAGACGACGACGAAGCAACAGCTTTGCTGGCTGCGCGAGACCTGTACATCTCTGTAAATGCACGGTATAAATATTTCTCTGCAACCGTAACATTTTTGGTAAGAGGTGCTGGGTACGCGTCTTCAACACGGAGCTCCGCAGTGGACGCCTCACCCAGTTTTCGACCATGCCTCCAGCGGACGACACCCCTTCTGCAGCCGCTCCGCCGTCTACTTCGACCCAATATGTGGCTCTGCCTCAACCGCAAAACCCTGGCAAGTTCACTGGCCTCGGTGACATCGACGTCGAAGAGTGGTTGAAGATGTACGAGCGGGTCAGTATGGTGAAGAGGTGGGATCCAACCATAATGCTGGCCAATGTCGTGTTCTACCTTGACGGAACACCACGAACGTGGTTCTACACGCACGAGGAAGAGCTTACTAGTTGGGACTCGTTTAAAGAGAAAGCTCACCGACATTTTTGGCAACCCGACCGGTCGACAGCTTGCCGCCAAGCAGGAGCTCGCCACCCGCGTCCAAAGTGCTACCGAGTCATATGTCGCCTACATCCAAGACGTCCTCGCCCTTTGTCACAAAATCGACACATCAGTGCCAGAACTGGACAAGGTTGTTCTTAAAGGCATTGCGGACGACGCATTCAACCTCTTGGTATTTAGGAACCTATCGACCGTCGACGGAATTCTGAAAGAATGCCGCCGCTTCGAGCAGGCAAAGGGCCGCCGTATAGCTAATCAGTTTACACGGCTTCCGAATATTGCTGCGACCTCCTCTTGCACTGACCCAACCGAACAAGCTCACTTGCCACCGTCGAACGAAAATGTCACCCGTATTGTGCGTCGCGAACTTGAAGCTGCATTTCCCGTCTCATCGCAGCAGACGCTCTGGAACAATCCTACCGAGACGATATCGCTGATCAAGTCCGTGGTTCGTCAGGAAGCCGCCAACATGGGTTTCCCCACCGCATGTTCTCTGAGTCGTGCTGACATCGCCCCTGCTCCTATGGCTATGTACTACCGCTGTCCACCCTACGGTGCTCGCTTCCACGGCTTGGCGTACATCTGACGACAAACCGATCTGCTTCTGCTGTGGCCGAATCGGACACGTTTCTTATCATTGCCGCAACCGCTGGTCGTACCCGCCTCGCAGCACTTAGTGGGAATCAAGTTCGCCTCCAAGTGCTTCTCCCCGTCGCTCTTTCGACGTGTCCGACGCCGCCACCTCTGCTCGCCGCTATGCTCGCTCGCCCTCGCCCCAACGTCGCCAGTCACGTCCTCCGCAGCTTAGCCGCTCCTCTTCGCCGACCTACCCAGGACAAATCCAGCCGGAAAACTAGACAATGCGGCACCTCGAGGTAGTGCTGCAGTGTCGCATTCGCCGCAAAATCCTCCTTTGACGCTACCTACACGACGCAACCTTCTTGAAGTTCACGTTGATGGCACACCGGTCACAGCTCTCATAGATACAGGAGCATATGTATCAATTATGAGTAACCGCCTTCGCCGTAATTTAAAGATTATCACACCTGCCGTTACTCGAGTCGTACGAATCGCCGACGGCAGCACGGTGGCCGCCATTGGAATGCGTACTGCACGCGTGAGAATTTTCGGTCGCCATGCCGTCGTAATATTCACTGTGATTGGCCAATGTCCGCAAGATATAATACTTGGCTTAGACTTTCTTTCTGCTCATTCTGCATTAATTGACTGTTCCTCCGGCACTGTCCGTCTTGATCTACCTCTACTGGACGATTCTACAGCTCAGCGTGAAGTTCGACTAAGCCCGACTGATTTTGTTCACGTTCCGCCACAGGTCATGACCTACATCGAAATGTCGCCTTCCCCTCCAGTTCCCGATGGGGATTACATATCCGCTCCTGTAACTGCCGTGGTTCTCACACACAACGTTACTGTGCCTCACGCTGTACTGACGGTAACAGCCAATCGTACGCATATTCCTGTGGCGAATTTCGGGCTCACAAAGCAGATGCTGCCCATGGGTATAACCTTGACTACACTTACACCCCTAGCGGATGGACGGATTGAACCCTTTGCTGATGACGCCCCCTGTAAGCCTTCCTGGTCTGCCGGCGGCACTGACGACGACATTGCCAAGATGCTTGCTCCCGATCTCGCACCTGGAGAAGCTCAAGAACTAGGCAGCTTATTGTTTTCTTATAGAGATATATTCGACTTATAGATGACCGTCCACTGGGCCAGACTTCACTAGTGAAGCACCGTATACACACAGGCGACAATCCACCAATACATCGACGACCCTACAGAGTTTCCGCTTCGGAGCGCCAAGTCATCAAATCGGAAGTAGACAAGATGCTAGACAAAGGCATCCTTGCACCATCGTCAAGTCCGTGGGCGTCCCCTGTCGTGCTAGTCAGAAAGAAAGACGACTCATGGCGATTCTGCGTCGACTACCGTCACCTCAATCGCATCACGAAAAATGACGTGTATCCTCTGCCTCGTATAGACGATGCCCTTGATTGCGTTTATGGTGCACAGTACTTTTCCTCGATTGACCTTCGGTCCGGATATTGGCAAATCGCTGTGGATGATCTCGATCGTGAAAAGACCGCGTTTATAACGCCTGATGGCCTTTACGAGTTTAAGGTTATGCCTTTTGGTCTCTGCAACATTCCGGCCACCTTTGAGCGTATGATGGACTCACTGCTGCAAGGCTTTAAATGGTCAACTTGCCTCTGCTATCTCGATGATGTTATTGTGTTTTCGCCTACGTTCAGCACACACCTTGAGCGCCTTTCATTGATTCTTGGTGTTTTTCGCAAGGCTGGCCTGCAGCTAAATTCGAAGAAGTGCAAGTTCGGACACCGCCAAATCACTGTGCTTGGACATGTCGTCGACGCGTCGGGGATCCGACCAGACCCCGCGAAAGTTCGCGCCGTGAAAGACTTTCCTGTTCCTCAGTGTGCGAAAGATGTCCGCAGCTTCGTGGGCCTTTGTTCCTACTTTCGCCGTTTTGTCAAAGATTTCGGCACCATAGCACGCCCACCCACCGACCTCTTGAAGAAAGGTGTGCCCTTTTCCTGGGAAGCGTCTCAGGCTGCCGCCTTCTCTCGTCTCACGACTATTCTCACCACCCCACCAGTCCTCGACGATTCAGCCCCTACACAGGTGCGCACCGATGCTAGTGGCCACGGCATTGGTGCTGTCTTGGCACAAGTTCAACATGGCCATGACCGTCTCATTGCCTACGCCAGCTGTCCTTTGTCACATGTGGAGCGAAACTACTCTATTACAGAACGAGAATGTCTCGCTCTTGTGTGGGCGGTTGTGAAATTCCGACCATACTTATATGGCAGGTCCTTTTCGGTTGTTACCGACCACCACGCCCTCTGTTGGCTTTCTTCCTTAAAAGATCCCACAGGGAGGCTTGGGCGATGGGCTCTGCGCCTGCAGGAGTATTCCTATTCTGTGGTCCATAAATCAGGGCGCCTACATAGCGACGCTGACTGCTTGTCCCGTTACCCTGTTGACAAGCCCGACAACGCAGATACAGACCCTTCATCCTCTGTCCTTTCTGTATCTCAACTCATGGAAATGGCCAACGAGCAACGTCACGACGCTACCTTGCGGACCCTCATTGACCAACTTGAACGCACTCCCGCTGACCCGTTGTTACGGCGATTCGCCCTGAGGGACGGCATCTTGTACCGCCGCAATTTTCATCTCGACGGCTCACCTCTTCTCTTTGTTGTTCCCCGCCACCTTCGCTCCACCGTTCTTCACGAGCTTCACGACGCACCAACTGCCGGACACCTTGGCGTTACTCGCACCTACGACCTCGTATGCCGTCGCTTTTATTGGACCGGCCTCGCACGCTCCGTACGACGATACGTTGCTGCTTGCAAGCCTTGCCAACTTCGGAAGAAGCCAGCGACGCTCCCTGCCGGGTACCTACAGCCCCTCGACATTCCCGCCGAACCATTTTTTCGCGTAGGCTTGGACCTTCTCGGGCCTTTTCCCGAGCCCACCTCCGGCAACAGATGGATCGCTGTCGCTAGGAATTACGCGACGCGTTACGCCGTGACCCGAGCTCTCCCGACTAGCTGTGCCACCGACGTCGCCGACTTCCTGCTACGCGATATCATATTAGTGCATGGTGCCCCCCGACAGCTCCTCACCGATCGCGGTTGCACTTTCCTTTCTCAAGTCATCGCCGACATCCTCCGCTCCTGCTCCACGAAGCATAAACTGACTATCTCCTACCATCCCCAGACCAACGGCCTTACTGAGCGACTAAACCGGACCATTACGGACATGCTCTCCAAGTACGTCTCACCCGACCACCGCGACTGGGACACCGCGTTGCCCTACGTCACATTCGCTTACAACTCGTTCCGACACGACACTGCTGGATACTCTCCCTTTTATCTGTTGTTCGGTCGCGACCCGGACTTACCATTAGACGCCTCGCTTCCCTTTGTGCGTGATTTGAGGAGCGAATATGCCCGCGATGCCATCGCTCGTGCTGACCATGAACGTCAACTGGCCCGTACTCGTCTCTTGCCATTCCAGGAAAGTCATAAGCGCGTTTACAATCGCCGCCACCAGGACGCATACTTTGCACCGGGCTCCCTCGTGCTACTATGGTCCCCTTGTCGCCGAGTGGGGCTCTCCGAGAAGCTCCTTCCGTGTTACAAAGGCCCTTACCGCGTGCTATGTCAAGTTACCGACGTCCAGTGGCGCACCGACGGGGGGGTTTCGGGGTTTGTAACCCCCCCCTCCCCCTGAGGCCGGCCTAACTCCCCTCCCACTCCGTAACTGCTCCTATGTCCTACAAGAATGTGGAGCTAATTTCTCTGCAAAACGCCGAAAAAATAAAAAAAATATCATCGTCACTGATATGTTACTATTATTTGGCATTTTATTTACTTTTTTTTTACAGGCGCAACAACTGTGTAGTCGCATGCCCGGCCCTTCGAGAAAAATTGAACCCCCCCCCCCCCCGCCCTGGCAGAGATCCTGGGTGCGCTACTGCCGACGTCACTTACGAGATTATTCCCGTCGGACCCACCACGCCATCCAGTGCGTATCCCCTGACATGTTCACGTCTGTCGCCTCAAATCCTACAACGCAATAGCCGATGACCCCTTAATGAGGCACCGGGACGATGCCTCTTTCGCCCGGGGTAGTGTTACGGAGAAGCAGAGGAGCACGTTGACGACTGAGACGACGACGAAGCAACAACAGCTTTGCTGGCTGCGCGGCACCTGTACATCTCTGTAAATACACGGTATAAATATTCCTCTGCAACCGTAACAATATATATATATATATATATATATATATATATATATATATATATATATATATATATATATATATATATATATATATATATCCTGTAATCCAATTCCGCAAAAGCGGTGTCCAAACCATACGCGACATCGAGAACCGCAGTAGTAAAATACAGAGCCACCGGCTCTGCCCAGGTGAAAATGTGCAGCTGTGAATCTAACTGGTTTCAACAGTAAGTAACTGGAATCAAATGGTCCCAGTTCAAAGCCAACTGGTCCCATTTAGAAACTAAATGGTAAGCAAGCGGGCCCAGGTACAGGAGACATGGGGAGCAACTGGCCCCAGTTGGGACCACTTCAACTGGGGACCACTCCAAGTGGTCCCAGTTGCCGGCCAAATGGTGCACTTAGAAACGCAGTGAGGGGCAACTGGTTCCCGTAGCGCCCATCTGGACGCTAACAGGAACCATAGCCAGTTCTACTGGAACCAGTTGCCTTGATGGCCATTATTAGTTTCGTTTCTGGCTTGTTCGAAGAAAATAGAGTAAACAATTAACAATTGCATGCACAATAGATATTCAAAAATAAAATTAACTTGCGTAAGTGCCACAATATTTATTGACAACAAGAAGCTACGTAACAAAAATTCAGAAGCGGCTGAGCGCTAGTTTCGTAGAGCCCATGTGGAGAGCTGAGGCGAGGCATAGGCCGCATAGGTGCGGGCCTCTGTGCTGTGGTACATGTTGTGATGTTTTGCGCAGATGAATGTGTGGGTATTCGTTGCATGCATATACTTAATTTATGCTCGGTTATTGTTGAACGTTGCACCTGTGGAAGAGATGACACTTTGGACCAGTGCATGACAACTGTTTTTGCCCGTGACAACGCGCTTGTGGATGCATTGTGTGTAAACGGCTTGGCGCTGCTTTCGTAATTGGTGCCGATGCTAGTATTTGAAAGTGAGAGATATGCCTCCGTCTATGAATATTTAGACTGAAAAGTGGTTCGCATTTACTGCATTGAGTTGAACTCTTAGTATCAGCTGGTGACGTTTGGCGTTTTTGGTTATTCGCGACTCCATCTAAATGCTCGCCACCTAGCGGATGCTCCTGGAACCAGCCGATCCAAGAACGACCTCGAAACGCGGCATGGTATCGCATTACCGCGCGCTGTAAAACAGCTCTGTAGTTCCTTAATCGACGCCATGCCGCCTCGAAGAATCCCGAAAAAGAAAGAATCCTCATCAAAAGACTTATGTTGCGGGCCTCAGTGCGTGTCATCGCGATGCAAAAACAGCAACACGTCGTTTCATCGGTTCCCCAAAGAAGCAGACGACGCTTCGCGCAGAGCAACGTGGATTAGGAACTTGCGCATCGGCAAGAAGGTGACGAAAACTATGCTAGTTTGGTCAAGGCACTTCACTCGCGACGATTTCTTCCTCCCCGGTGAGTACACAGATTGTGTGTGCGCGCGTTTATTATCATGCGCGCTTTTCGAAGAGCCGGAGTGTAGTTTAGTTTACGCAAGCGCGTGAACAAAATAGCGACATCGTTTATACGTGTATACCTGGTAACGTTTTCTGAGTGTGCCTATGCTCAACTTGAACCGCGGTAACATTATTGCTGACGTATATTGTAGCAAGTAGATATAAAGCCAGCGCTCAATTGCCTTTGTTCGCCGCCTTCGTCCCATGCGCGCGCTGCGCCTCGTAATTTGTTTGGTGGTTATGGAGGTAATGTGTGACCGTTTAACGTAGCGCGTTTGCATTTCGAGTTCATCTGGTGACAATTCAAGATTTATTGCGCTCGTTCCAACTTTTGAGCCTCGACCTGTTCACCGCGCCTCTAAGTTTGTCTTCCGGCACCGCGCATAGAACTGCACTCTCTTAACACGTTTATAAGTGATGCATTTGTACTCAATGGAGCAAAGCCGCGCACAAGTGCTTGCATCTTTCGGAGAGGCCTGCTACGCATGAACACGTACCTGCCTTCTTCAACTTCAGGCTAGCTGGAAAGGCTCTTTATCCTTAAGAAAATCTGATGCGGGTCTCCGAACAAGTGCGACGTTTGAACGCACAGCGCATTTTTTTCCGCTGTTTCGCCGCTCAAATCTTTTAGACCAATTAATATCAGATGTTCGGCAGCAAGAACCCTTTCGCATTCGACGAAGCATCGTGATTCGAACGCGCAATCAAGAAACTTTAGCACAGCGCTAAGCGGAAGTACGGCCGTGACCTGGATATGGAAGCCATCTTTGTTTTTCTCAGCAATGTTGCCAGATGAACCACTTTTTCTGGAGTTGCGAATAGTGTAATGAAGAAGCTAGTGCGCTGTGCACAGCCCCGCAGCAGTGAATCGCAAGCGGGGCTTGGGCTGGATGTTGTTACGGTTCCACCAATTATAATGAAGAAGTCCGACGTAGTCGTGGACGCAGCGTATGGCGCTAACGGAAGACAAAGCGTAGCTAGGCCTCGCAGCCAATATCGTAACAACATCCAGCCCAAGCCCCATTTGCGATTCACTGGTGCGGGGCTGTGCACAGCGAGCTTCTTCTTCATTACAATAGTAGTGATTTTCTTTTAACTTTGCTAACAGTGTGGAAATACAATTGCTTTCAGGTGATGAAATATGTGCAGGACCCGCAAAATATGCAAGAGTTTGCCGCGTCTCCAAGAAAGCATTCAAGAAGATTCCCAGCCAGAGCACAAGCTGCAATATTTCTAATAAATGTCACGTTTCAGCACCGAGCTACTTCTGCTGCATGACTTTATCTGCAGATTTCGCGGTCACATGCAATGGTAACGAGTGATCTTTTCACTCTTATTAAATAATGATGTACGGTTCCAGCTGAGTATAGTTCACAATCTCTTACGCGTGTGTGTAACAGGGGTAAAGGTTCCCCCCCCCCCCCCCCTGCTACTGGTCTCACATAGGTGAGGTGAGTAGCAGCGGGGCCGATTGGAACCAGTAGCAATGGGGACCATTTGGGACCAGTTCAAGTGGCTTATGGTCAAATTCCCAGTGGGTCCCAGCTGGGACCCATTGCAACTGGTCCCCACTGGGAATTTGACCATAAACCACTTGAACTGGTCCCAGTTGTTTCCAGTTGCAATATTTTCACCTGGGTGGTGTTATTTTTTGTTTTTTTTTGTTTTTTTTTCGCATTAAAGCGACTGGCCTCTATTATTGGTCTTAACATTGAGGAAGTCAAGAACTAGTCACACATAATGACGCACAATATGAAAACTTAAGCGTTAATCATGTTGCAAATGTCCTGCGCTGATGAGTTTTTGACTGAAAACAGCGTTAGTCGTCCCGTCTACCTAGCTATGCCCGCGTCGTATTCAAGGGCTGTCAGCGAAGCGTTCATGACGGCGCGCTGTTCGCACGTGCTTGTGCGCGTGAAGCGGTGCTCTTATTGAATTATGTTCGTGCGAAACGAAAGAGAGTCACGAAAAGTTGCTTCTGTTGTAGTTATTGTTCAGAATGCAAGGTCTTGTTAGTGTATGTACTACACGATGAGCGCTGTGCCTGGACAGAACCTACACGCCGCTCACTCGGTCGGATGCTAATGCTTCATGGCACATTTCTTGAATTGCGGTGTGTGGCCCATGCATGAACACACGGCACTGCACTTCGGACCGGCATGGATACCAGCCGATCGCGATCCGTGTATCGCAGTTCTGCTAGTCGACTGCGATGGTAGCCTGTCGTCTGAACCGTTTGAATGAAATATACATATCTGAATGCGGGCGACCCCATTAGTTGTACCACAAAGTCATCGTAATTGCTATAGTTAGCCATAATAATAGCGACATACTTATATACAGCAAGAAAAAGAAGCGATAAAATGCGCACGGCTGGCCGGCGCGCACACACTGGCCCCTAGCCCAGCCGTGGCAGTCAGCTCCTCCGAGACACTCACGATGACGTCATGAAGCACCTCAGCCAATCATAGGCAGTGACAAGGTTTTCGTTGCCGCTCATGACTCACGCCGCACGTTTTAGGGGCGAAGCTCCTTATAGCGGCACCCGTTCGTCCCTCGTCGTAGTAGTGTGTAACCAGTCTTAACGCTAGTACCACATCTTGACCTCCAAGGTGGTGCCGGTGGGAGATTTCTCCTGTGTGTTGTTGAACAATAAAAAATTCTCAGCGTGCGCGTTAACTAAAAGCCGAATTCTTCTGTCTCTCATTCCCCATTAGCAGCCATTGGCATGTTCCAGTAGGAAACGTTAGTAGAAGTAGAAGTGTAAGTGTTAGCTAAAAGCCGACTTCTTCTGTCTCTCATTCCCATTAGCAGCCATTGTTTACCTCCAAGGTAGTGCCTGGTGAGATTTCTCCTGTGCGTGATTAGACAATAAAAATTTTGTTCAAAACGCCGTTGATTGATGAAATAAACCAACGAAAGACGCCAGGCACCCGCTCGCCCTCAGCGCATGCCTCCTGCCCTCGGCGCGTGCTGTCTTGTGATAGAGAGAGAGAGAGAGCGAAAGGGGCGCGTTGACTATGGAAACGCTCTTTCTTAGATGAACGCTCTACCAGCTCGCAAAGAAGTAGAACGCGCCCTCACCCGCGAGAGGCAACGTTGGCGCAGGTAGCGTCTCCTAGCCAGTTTCTTGATTGAGAAATACCGAATGCTCGCGTTGAAGAACCGTTGACCGGCCACCCATATATATATATATATATATATATATATATATATATATATAATATATATATATATATATATATATATATATATATATATATATATATATATATATATATATATATATATATATATATTTAGGCACTGGTCTTGACTTGCAACGAAGTACCGGTGGGAGATTTCACCTGTGTGTATAGTTGAACCATGATGATTCGTAGCGTGCGCGTTAACTCAATTAATCCGGAACTCGGCACGACCTGCGATGAACCTCCCGAGCTTCGCCCACTCGTGATCATTCACTCCGTGGATATGCTGTAATTTTTTTTTTGCCAAAATAGGGTCACTTGCTCACGTTATGACCCTTTTCGACGTGATTTTCGCGTTCATCGTGCGAAAAATGGTTAAATAGCGTTATGACCTCAATTTTTTAAAAAAAGTGATTCAGTCCCCTTTAAAGGCCTCGTTCATGGCAATGTTAGGAGCAATATTTTGGGAAGTAATGAATGACCTATATATACGCCTGACGTCTGTCTAAACTATAGCAAAGGCTTGCCCTTCACCACCTGTTTCCATTTCAGCGTCCTTAAACGGACCGACTCAACTGACGCACTTGTACAACATTTTTCAGCTGAATGGTTTCCCTAGAAATCAAGCAGCTAGAGAGGCTGTAACGACGGAGAAAGTGTAGGCTTCATCGAATGCATGCCGCTTGTGCCTCAGTATGCACCACATATCGCTCTGATTCCGTCTAGTGCAGATGGACACCAGCAAAGAAAAACCTGCATGGTAAGACTGAGCTGTATGTTAGCACACTCGCTGAGGGAAAAAAACACGTCTAGGGCTTTAACCTGCATGGCGTTATTAAAGGGCAACTCTGGCGGATTTTTCACCATGTTCTGATATCCATGTTTTCCAATGGTACTGATGGTCCTATAACCGCCAGGGTGGTTCACTTTGCTCATAAACGCACCAATAATTTTAAAAGAGCAACTGCAAGTTGTCTTCAAACCGAAACCGAAACGAAGAGATGCTTCGTGAAGCATGTGCGGTGACGTCACAACCTTACCATCACCAGAAATATGGAACTGGCGCCAAAGAAGCGAGGTCGTTCAAAGATATATTGAGTTATGCCAGCTTTTCTGATCCTGACAGCGACGATTTGAGCGCTGAAGTATCTCCCTTTTGCCTTTGAAGGCCCGCTGGCGCGGGTAGGCAGCACGGGGGTGATGGCGTCAAAAACACAGGGTGGCCCGTGTGAGAATCCGTTAAAAAAATTTTAAAATTCACATACAGGAAAACTAAATGACCTACACCCGCCTGGCTTGGCCGATGAGAATATATATCGAAAATTTTATCGAAATCAGTGGACACTGAAAAATCGCCGGAGTTGCCCTTTAAGGAGCGAAGAGCGCTAGGCAGTACGTCGTCTGTTCCATTCCGAACGCCTATGCATACAGCGCCCCTTTCGGCGTCGATGCGCTTCGGGGTCACTTTTGCGCCGCCGACTCCCCCAACGATAACCGCGGCTACAGAAAACCTTTCCAGCCTCTATACGCGATGCGCAGCGCCTATAGGGGCGCCACTGAAAGCCGCGTAGCGGCGGCCGTTGGAACTGGTGGTAGGTCGCGTAGCAGACGCCTCATTTCACTGCAAGCATGGCGGAAGTGCGCGCGTACGATTTGCCGCTTGTGCGCGTCCCAGATAATTACTTTTTCGGTGACAGTGTGTGCAAAGGAGCTGCACATTATAATAGTGGACATGTGTCCGATGTCACAGCTGTGTGGGACGACAATGTCACCATACGCGCCAAGTGTTTGCCACAGACAAGTGTCAACAAGCTTCCCTACGAAGTCGAGCAGCTCGCACCGCTTTCTTTATAGCGTCCCGATCACTAATGCCTGCCTATGTTGACGCGTGAACCAACGTTTCTTTCTCGACACAGTAGCTTCGTTTACGTGTCATGTGTTTATATAGTAGATTTTGAGGGATCGCTGTCGCACCGGCGCATGGATTTCACGGGTGCGGCCACGCGAAGGGTCAGCGTTGGTAAAACTTTGAAACCAGCACGATAAACTTGTGAATATATATCTCGGCAGCTTGCACTAGTGGCGCGAGACTGAGTCACTGCGGAGCTGGTGGTCACCTAGCTTGTCGTAGCAGCTTGGCTACGTATTTGCTAGTTTTTTGCAAGCTATTACCAAGTTTTTCAAAATGGCGTTAGGTTTTACGTGATCGTCAAAGCCTTCATTGCGCACAGGTGTCATGTTTTACAGCCAATATGCATATAGTTGAGGCGACCGCACAGCGAACATTCTGCACCGGTGATCGTGTTCCAGTGCCATCAATAGGTAGAATGCAGCCGATTTCGTGCAACACACGTGTGATTCCACGGCGCTTTTGCAAAGGAGTCGTCACGTGCCGCACATTCTCTGACATTGCGCTTCGCGCAATTCGTTTTTCAAGAGAGCCGAGGCATCGCGTCTTATCAGTACTAACAACCTCATGTGCATTGTAGCGTCTACAATGCAGGCGAGGCGACCAAGTGTAAACGTAGTAGCGTTCGCTGAAGACGTAGCGACATAAATGGATAAATAAAACACGTAACACTGCTGTTAACAAGAAAAAAGAAATAGCGGGCGCGAAAGAAGACGAAGTAGGATCGCGAGCGCGTGGCACGTGATGTTCTGGGTTTTTCTCTTTAGAAAAAAAAAACGGCATCGTAGGGTCTCGCTGCTCGGCGCTTTTCAGGCGCTTCAGGCGCCGTCGGCGCTTTGCGCATCGCCTATAGGCGATGCGCAAAGCGCCGACGGCGCCATCTGCCGCCACGGCTCGGGAGCGTTGGTGGGTCCGGGCGAGCAGTGTTCCCGCGAGCGTGTACGCGAGTGCGCGGATGGATGTGTTTTCATCGTGATTTAACGACTCTCTCGGGCTTCAGAGATGCCGAAAAACAACTGCTGCGTTGTCGGCTGCTCAAACACACACAAAAAATCGCCACGAAAGCACTTATACAGGTTTCCCGTGCTATTTCATGAGCGAGAGCGACGGCGGCGGTGGATTGCAGCTGTACGACGCAGAAGGCAAGCAATCGCGCTTTGATTACAGCAGTGTAAAGTCCGAGGACTCCGATGAATAATAAACCAGGCTTCGAAGTGCGGCGGAAGACAATACGCCTGAAGAGCGCCGAGCAGCGAGACCCTACGATGCCGTTTTTTTTTTCTATAGATAAAAACCCAGAACATCACGTGCCACGCGCTCGCGATCCTACTTCGTCTTCTTTCGCGCCCGCTATTTCTTTTTTCTTGTTAACAGCAGTGTTATGTGTTTTATTTATCCATTTATGTCGCTACGTCTTCAGCGAACGCTACTACGTTTACACTTGGTCGCCTCGCCTGCATTGTAGACGCTACAATGCACATGAGGTTGTTAGTACTGATAAGACGCGATGCCTCGGCTCTCTTGAAAAACGAATTGCGCGAAGCGCAATGTCAGAGAATGTGCGGCACGTGACGACTCCTTTGCAAAAGCGCCGTGGAATCACACGTGTGTTGCACGAAATCGGCTGCATTCTACCTGTTGATGGCACTGGAACACGATCACCGGTGCAGAATGTTCGCTGTGCGGTCGCCTCAACTATATGCATATTGGCTGTAAAACATGGCACCTGTGCACAGTAGCGCACCCAGGATCTCTGCCAGGGGGGGGGGGGGGGGGGGTTCACGTTTTCACGAAGGGCCAGGCATGCGATTACACAGTTGTTGCACGTAAAAAAAAGTAAATAATAGTAACATCAATAATGATGATAATTTTTATTATTTTTTCGGCGTTTTGCAGAGACATTAGCTCCACATTCTTCTAGGACATAGGAGCAGTTACGGAGTGGGACGGCGGTTAGGTCGGCCTCAGGGGGGGGTTACAACACCCGAACCCCCCTCCCCCCCCGTCGGTGCGCCACTGCCTGTGCACATTTAAGACGTTGACGATCGCGTATAATGTAACGCCATTTTGCAACACTTGGTAATAGCTTGCAAAAGACCTAGCAAATACGTAGCCAAGCTGCTACGACAAGCTATAGGTGACCACCAGCTCCGCAGTGACTCAGTCTCGCGCCACTAGTGCAAGCTGCCGAGATATATATTCACAAGTTTATCGTGCTGGTTTCAAAGTTTTACCAACGCTGACCCTTCGCGTGGCCGCACCCGTGAAATCCATGCGCCGGTGCGACAGCGATCCCTCAAAATCTACTATATGAACACATGGCACGTAAACGAAGCTACTGTGTCGAGAAAAAAACGTTGGTTCACGCGTCAACGCATGTAGGCATTAGTGATCGGGACGTTATGACGAAAGCGGTGCGATGAGCTCCACTTCGTAGGGAAGCGTGTTGACGCTTGTCTGTGGCAAACACTTGGCGCGTATGGTGACATTGTCGTCCCACACAGCTGTGACATCGGACACATGTCCACTATTATAATGTGCAGCTCCTTTGCACACACTATCGCCGCAAAAGTAATTATCTAGGACGCGCACAAGCGGCAAATCGCACGCGCGCACTTCCGCGATGCTTGCAGTGAAATGAGGCGCCTGCTACGCGACCCACCACCGGTTCCAACGGCCGCCGCTACGCGGCTTTCAGTGGCGCCCCTATAGGCGCTGCGCATGGCGTATAGGCCTCGTGCGCTCCTGTTTCGAATCGTGCGCTCAGCGCAGCTGTGGCCAGTGGCCACAGCGGCGCTGAACGCGAGCGTGCCACGAGAGCAACGCGAGCGTGCCTACGAGACGGGGATATTTTACATCTTCGCGCTGTCGCATGTATGGATTCTATAGTAGCTTTAGGAACACTATCAGGAAGGTGCCGAAGATGGAATTTTATCCGTTTCCCTGCAAATGACATTGTGATGATTGGGACAACGTTGGTTTGCAGCCGTTCGGCGCACGCAGTGCAATTGCCACTCATTGGTAAATATATTTTTAGAAGCTCGAAGTGCTATGCATCACTCGATTGGCAGCAACGGCGGTGACAGGATCAGGTACTTTAGTCGCGCAGTTCTCTGCAAAAATGTGCGACATACGCGAATTGCATAGATCGTTCGGACTCGGGGGCCTCATGATCGGCTGTCATGAGACGACCCATAAGCGAACAACACATTTTAACATATTCAATGCCGCGATTTCGCGTAGTCTAAAAACACTCACGGTGAATCGGGGATGTTTCGCTTTGTGACCACGTGTGCGTACGTAGCATATGTCGATTGCCCGGTCCAAGTGCACGGTGTTGAGGTACGACGCAAGCCGCATACGGTCAGCGCCATGGAGGTGCGATAAGTCTGCACAATTTTTCTTTTGTGCAACTGATGAAGACTCGGCGACTGAGAATGTGTTTATGCGTTCATAGACCTACCTGTTTGCATACAAATCATAGAACAAAACCAGTCTGTTCGTCTGCGGAAGACAAAACCAGTTTGTTCGTCTGCGGAATCATTCCAAGCAATAAGTGCTCCATACTGCACTGCAATCAGCTCAGCCACCGCATGAAAACTATAGTGTGCTTATTTGACGCGTTAACAGTGCTATAAAGCGAAAAGGCCATTGCTTCGTGAGGTCTCCTTGTTTCATTTTTCATTATTTAAGGCGGCTAATGTGCCGAACCAACCAGCCAAGCTTTGTGCTAGTGCACACCGAGCACGAAACTAGCGAGCGCGCTAGGTTGCCTTTAGGTTAATTTTCTAAATTCCAGCTTTACAATACACGCATATAATGTGCATTTACACCAAGCAAAGTTAATACGAGCTTTCTAAACGCACATCGCCATGCATTCACGTACTACGTTCGCGCAATGCGCTGACCGATTTCTAACGGATCGACGGCACTGAGCAGTTGTTATGCGCGATTAACGGCTTATAAGTCTCCCCCGCGAGCCAAACTGCTCCTTCTAAACTATCCTAAACGTTGGCGATCTGCCTGTAGCAGCAAAACAGTAAACAGGGCTCGCCTTTCGGTGCAACTTCGAACTATGCTGCGGAAAGCGAATGCATGGCCTCCAAGATTTGCATGCGCCGGGAACTAGCAGATAATGCCGTTCCTGGCCGCTGTGGCGTTGTGCGGTCGGAGAGCGGTGGCGCCACCAAACGAGGCGCGCGGGAGGAAGAAAAAGTTAGGAGGGATCATTACGTCACGCAGCCAGCCTTGGGCTCCGTGAACTTCCATCGATGGCCCAGCAACTGACATTTTGCGTCAGAGACACGCAGGAATCGAGATTTGCCGAGATGTTTGGTACACAGTAGCAGTATATTTTAGGCACACAAGAACACAGCGATTTCGAAGCACGCCACCATATGATGATGATGATGATGATGATGATGTTGAGGCCATTCCCTTTGTAACGGGCGGGCGCCCCTTGGCACCCCAGCCAGTGGTACATAAATAGTACAATAAAAGGGAAAAAAACAAAAAAAACGAGAAAAAAACGCAGACAGACAGACCGGGCGGGTTGGTGGGTTATGAACCCTTCCGAAGTCCCAAGAGAGTTACTCTCCACCATTGTTCTAGGCGAGTTTTGCTGCGCCTCACTGCGGCATAGTCCACCACGCCATCTGTGTCAACAAATATCCCAGTGCGGCAGCGAGATCCGTGTTCGCATTGGGAGGGCTCAGTTGCGTGCACTCCGTCACGATGTGAGCGATGGTCTCGTCAGCCCCACCACACGCGCGCGACACACCACACTCACGAGTTCGCTGTCGTAGGCTTGTTTGCGGACAAGAGTACGCAGGGCCCCTGCTCTCGCCTCAAACAACAGCACACTTCCCAGGCCATTATCGTATAGTGGGACTGGAGCGATGGTGTCCTTGTGTTGGCGGTACAGGAGTAGCATTGACTTGTGCCCCTGCGCCTGCCTCCACTGGTCCTCGTCGGCCTCCTTAATCCGTTGGCGAATTTCCTTGGTGCGCTCCCGTAGGTTTACCGGCTGCAAGTGGCGCCTGAAAAAAACCATACTTTTTCTCAGAATGGTGCACTCGCCGTACCCACTTGGTGCGCGTACATGTCGCCATAAGGTAGTCAAAGACTCGTCGAGACCACCTCTCGCGAGCCATGTACAGAAGGCGGCAGTGGAACGTCAGTTTGCTGGCCGCCTCACGCGCTTCGAAGCTCGGCCAGCCGATGTCCCCCTGGATCACCTCGTTCGCCACCCCAGAGTGATGCGGCCCACTTCCCGTTGTCGCCGCTCCAACCATTCGCGAGTGGCCGCTGACATGGTCACGACTGCGTTCGCAAACGTCAATCCAGGCACGTGGACGAGCTTCCAAAGGTCACGCACCATTAGATATCGGTTGCAGCCCCACAAGCAACGGCGCCGAAGGATGCATTGAGCCCGCAATCCAACTTCACGCGTCTTCACCTCGTGTAGGCTGTACATGTCCGTTGATGCTGACAGTTTTACACCCAGGTACTTGTATTCAGTTGGATGGATGGATGGATGCTATGAGCGTCCCCTTTGTAGCGGGGCGGTGACATGTGCGCCACCAGGCTCGTAAGAAGATTTAAGCACTTTTTTTTCTCTCTCTCTTTAAATTTTCCTCATGCCTTTTAAATTTACTTCAATCAAATCGATCATACTATAGAAAAAAGGGAAATTCATAGCCCAGTTCCCTGCGCCTTATGGCAGAAGGTCCTTATTTTTGTCTATAATTATTTTTGTCCGTTCTCTCTAGTTTTCTGCCACCAGTATTCTAACCGTCTCTTACTTATTTCAGTCGCGGCTATGTTCAGCTTCCCGTTGTTCGCCCTAAAACCCAAGGCTTCCTGTAGGGTGGTGCGCAAACGTACACCTGGGCGGATATTTCCGCATTCAATCAGAACATGCTCCGTCGTTTCCCTATCTTCCTCACAGCATGTACATTTTTCTTCTTCTTTACTGAATTTCGCTTTATAAATACGCGTTCTAAGGCAGCCCGATCTCGCTTCAAACAATAAAGCGCTTCCTCTTGAATTATCATAAAATGCCTCCCTCTTTATTTCGTTTTTGCCCTCTCGGTAGTTATTCAGAGTCGGCTTTTTTTCCATCGCTGCCCTCCAGTAAATCTTCTCCGCCTCTCTGACTTTTCCCTTTACGCTCTTTGTTGTCAGTTCTCTTAGAGCCGTATATTTACTGGTGAGCCTCCTAGTTCTCTTTCACCACTGCGTGTCAACGCTCTTTCTATATAAATAGCGGAACACCTTCACTGCCCACCTACTCTCTTTCATATTCATTAGCCTTTCTTTAAACCTTATTTTGCTCTGCGCTTCCCTTGCCTCAAAACTCGCCCATCCCATATCGCCCTTTACAGCCTCGTTTGTCGTTTTCCCGTGAGCACCCAACGCGAGGCGTCCCACAGTTCTTTGATTCACATCCATTCCCGATTGTATCTCTGGCCTCATGCACACCACTGAGTTCCCAAATGTAAGCCCCGGTACCATTACCCCTTTCCACAGACCCCTAAGCACCTCGTACCTATTGTGTCCCCATAACGCTCTGTGCTTCATTATTCCTGCGTTCCTCTTTCCCTTTGCTGCCAAGGCTTTTTCCTGTACCTTCATGTATGTATCACCCTCATTTACCCATACGCCAAGGTACTTGTATTCGCTTACTCTCGGTATTTCTTGGCCCTGTATGGATACCGCCTGGTCGTTGGGATCATTGAATACCATCAATCCGCATTTTGTTACACTAAATCCTAGTCCTACAGCCTCGCCTTCCTTCCCGCATATATTCAACAGCCGATGTATATCATCTCGACTGTCCGCGAATAAGACAATATCATGAGCATAAAATAAACCCGGAAGCATCTGCTCAATCATCACGCCGCCCTGTTTGTGTGACAGATTAAAACCAATGTTGCTATCTCCTAGCGCTTTTTCCATTCCAACCATGTACAGCATGAATAACAGCGGTGACAAAGGACATCCCTGTCTCAGCCCCTTGCTAATATTAACGTTCTTTCTGCTACTGATTCCTTCCCATTCTATGCAAACTGTATTTTCTCGATATATTTCCCTCAAAAGCTGTACACAATCGTCGCCTATGCACATTCCTTCCAAAATTTCCCACAATATTTCCTGATTAACATTGTCATACGCCCCAGTGATGTCTAGAAAAGCCACATACAAGGGCCTCCTTTCTATTTTAGATATTTCTATACACTGAGTAAGAACAAATAGGTCATCTTCTAAACGCCTGTCTACTCGAAATCCATTCTGAAGTTCTCCCAAAATATTGTTACGTTCTGCCCAGGCTTCTATTTTTAATTTTACTGCTTGCATAGCCATCCTGTATAGTACCGATGTAATGGTTAGCGGTCTATACGAGCGAATGTTGTTCTTTTCCCCCTTGCCTTTATAGATTAAGTTCATTCTGCTTTTTCGCCAACTGTCCGGTATTTGCCTCTTCTGTAAGCATTTTTCTACGGCTTTCAATAGTGCTTCTTTAGTGTTCTGTCCTAATTCGTTAATGAGGCTAACGGGGACCCCATCTAAACACAGGGCAGTGCGCTTTGGAATTTTTCCTTCGGCCTTTTTCCAGTTGAAATTCTCAAGTTCTAGCTCTTCCTTAGTTTCGTTATCCATCATGGTTTTATCCACTGGGGGAATCTCTTGGACGATCTTTTTAAACGAACCGGCTGTTACCTTCTGTATGTAACCCAACGCTTCGTACCCTTCCAATTGATTTCCTCTTTCATCAACAATATGCTGTTGCAATGTGGCAGACCTTTTACCTAGCGCTTTTATGAGTTTCCAAAATATCCTAGGCGCGGCCTTCCTTTTGTCATGAATTTCTGTCACCCAGCGTTCGCTTTCACCTTTAATTTTTGCCTCGACCAATTTCTGTACAATAGATTTTATCTCTAAATATATATCTCATCTTTCCGTGACTTCGACTTGCGGCCGCTTCTCCCTTTTTGCCTGCCTGTGCTCCCTTGATGCTTTACGTCGCTTTTCGATCGCTTCCCGGATTTCCTTGTTCCACCATATTTTTGGCGTTCTCTTTCCTTTCCAGCAAACAGTTTTCTTCTCTTTACTTATTTCTTTCGTCATTGCATGAACTAGCTCATTATACCCCCAGTCCTTGCCTCGTATTTTGCCTACTTCTTCCTCTACTCTTGCGGCTATATTTTTTATTTGTTTGTCATTTAAATACGAGCTGCCAAACTTCGACTCTACGTTATTATTTTCACTTTTATATCCCAGTTGTAACGTTATGCGTTTATGATCACTACCCAAGCTGTTCATCCCGTCCTCGTCTATTCTCATTTCTCTCAGTTTTTTCATAGATTCCTTCTGTCATAAGACAATAATCAATGTTCGATTGTCTGTTTCTGACCTCCCACGTGATCTGTTCATCGCACTTGGGCCCTGTGTTAACTATCACAAGACTATGGTGCTCGAAAAGATCGAGCAATAACCTCCCATTGGTGTCTGTATATCCGTCAAGGTCGCGGATGTGGGCATTCATATCCCCTAGAAGGATGATTTCGGCCGCGTGACCAAATTCTTTAATATCGGTGTTTATGCAATGCTTTATCTCCAGATTCTTTTCCTTACAGTTATTTCCCGTCCACATGTAAGCTACACCTAGCCACGTTTTCTTTCCACCTACCGTGCCCGAAACCCAGGGGTGCTCTGAACACGTTTGTTTTACTCTCTCCCATTTTGCTCCGCTATGAATAAGCATTCCAACACCCCCACCTTTTCTTTCTGATATGATCCTGTTGCACCCTTCCCAAACATAACTGTCAATATGTGGTGGCTCTTCCAGGTCTCTAAGGTGTGTTTCTGTAACCGCATAAACGCCTATCTTTTCTTTGTTTAACTGTTCCTCAATCTCTAACCATTTTGCCTTTTTTCTGCCACCCTGCATGTTTATGTAACTAATTGCTACACGCGCCTTCGCTCTTTTCTTCCTTTTACCTCCTTTCTGGCATTTCTCAGTGCTACCTGCCCGAAAATCCCCCTGCTTGTTTCCTTTGTTCCTTGCTACCCCGGACTCCGAAGGGCCCGCGTGCCCCCCAAAAAAGCTACTGCACGTCCTGCAAGCCGCCAACCCACCTCATGACCAAGCCTCCTATCGAAGTGAATTCTGTTTTGGACTGCGCGCCACGCCATCTATTGCACGCGCGGCGAAACAGCGCGCTGAGCTGCCACGCGCAGGTGACGCAGGCTCCTGCAGGTTGCTGACACACAGTTCTAAAGCGATTGTAGTTTAGCACGCGCGCCTCAAAGATGCTAGGTGTGTCCACCTGTGCTGTTGCGCCGAGGGCATGAATGGATAAATTTTATTGTGAAGCAACAGGGTGAGAGAGAGAAAAAAATAAGTTTTCTTGAACGTCCTTGCTGGACTACTCGCATGCAGGAAGGTAAGCTGGCGCTGCTTTGTGAGGTTTTCATCCCCGCTGGATAATTTGTCGCTCCTGTTGTAGAGCAGCTCCTGTTGTAAGTTAGCGAAGATGTATTTCCCTCTCCCACATTAACTAAGCAACTATCTAAGCCAACGGAATACCGAGAGAAAATTGCTAAACCTGAATGTAGACATTTTAGAAGTGCAGCGGCAACATTACACTACATGTGCAGTCAAAACATAACCTGGCAAGTGCAACCTGCAGGTGCAGGTGTGATTAAAGTCCCGAGGTCTGCACGGACTGCCTGCTTCTCTGTGAGCGGTAACTATATTGGGCGACTTGGTCCGCGCACGCGTGATCCTCAAAGAGGAAGGACTTGCAAGTATTGGCGTCAACGCTGTTTACGCAAAACAATTTCAGTTGGAAAAGAAACAACAAAAAGGGAATAGCAAAGAAAGTCCACAGGTGTGCCGACACTGATGGTAGTGCGGAAAGGGTGCAAAGACCACTTTAGAACGGGCTGGCTTCGTGTGGAGCGCAGTGACACTTGGGACGGCGAAACGCTCATTTTTCATGGCATATGCGTTCAAGCGTCGGCAGTCCTGTCGCGGACGCCAGATAAATGTCACGACTCGGGGGGTTGAAGCGTTAGCTCCTCCCAAGAGGTGGCACGAGGGGTTGGGCCTCTGGTGACTGGCTTACGCCAGTGGCCTATGTGAACGAGACAAGAGCCTTATCCAAGCGAAGAGCAAGAACAATTTAATGAGATATAAGAACAAGATACATAATGATATTAGGTAGCACTGGTTGGCGATACACTACATAATAACAACCGTCTCTAACAATAGTAGCAAAAAGCGGCATGCACGACAATTTCGACAAGTGCTCACAACACGATCGACTGTCAACAAGATCAACTAACTGGGCTAGCAGCAATAGCACAGAAAACAGAGTCTGCAGTCCACTATAAACTCAAAGCGACCTACAGAGACCGGGCGCAGTGACAGTCCTTCCCCACCGGCGACGCTTGTGAGGTACCTTTGCAGACGGCGTGACGCAGTCAGTGGCGGGCTTCCCCGGTGACCGGCAAGGCGTGGTGTCTGGAAGTGGTGCTAGCTGCGTTGAACCCCGGGAGCTGCTCGGCGTTCTCTCGACCTCGGAGCAGACTGCTCAAGGGCAGCATCGGGCCGTTTTTATAAGTTTCTCGGGCTCTTTGTCTTCACTTTCAGCGGCCCCGATGTATGCCCGAATCTGGCACGTACACTCTTGTTGCCATGTAGTGGCTCATGTTCTGTTAGCGGTCACCTTCAGCGGCAAAGAATTAAAGCACACACAAAGCACCACTCACGTACGCACTAGTTGCCATCGTAGTTCACACTGTGCTGGGGGTCACCTTCACTGAGAGATAATTCAATAATACACAAAACATTTCTCACGTAAGCACTTGTTGCCACCCTGGCTTACAGCACACTAGCGGTCACCTTGAATGTTATACAATCAAATCATACACAAAACACCACCCGCGTAAGCCTTGAGTCTCGCATAGCTCAGAGTTGGTGCCATGTGGCTCAGACTCCGCGTTCTAGAACAAGCCGCTTAATATTACATAGGAGAACAACAGCTTCACAAGGCCAAGCCATGTTGAGACATAGGCAGATCATATTTCCAACAGGATATCTAAAACACCAAAGCATAAACGAAAAGACGGTGCCCTTGGGCTTTCGTATCCGTTCTTATACAAAAATTCGGCAGAAGCACGTTTCCACTTGGCGCTCGTGGAAAAGACCGTTTCCATACTACGTTGTAAGAATACATGCGCAGCATAATTGAAGACAGAAGGCGACTTTTGTGACACGGCCCCCCACTTTTAGAATATTATCTCATAATATTCAACAAACCACAAAATGTCGCCTTTGTCCCTACCCACAACTCTCAACATTTTTTTTTGTTCATGGGTACATACAAGTGTGAAGAGGCTACAGGCCACACACCGCCTTGGCCCTCAGATATTGTTCTGATCCGAATATTTCAGTGCTCGTTCACTAAAAGGTCCGCAGAGTTGCAGTGCGCTGTGACAGAGCGCAATGATCGTCCCCAACAGTGCTGCATCGCCCAGTATGGCAACCTCTTTCGCTTGTTAGAAACCACAACTGCTACTCCACGTTTTTGGTAAAAAACTGGCTGCAAAAACAAACCGACGTTCAAACACACTTACTGTTCGAGCGAAAGCCCCCGTGTTCTTGAATTTTTTTAATGCTCGTTAAAGACGGGTGGGGCGTTTCCTTTCCGCTTCGACAGCAGGCGTCCCGATCGGGTAATGTTATCGCATGCGCCCTCCGAGCGACGAAGCTGGGTCGGGCTCGTTTGCTCTGGGCTTCAGCCGTGTTCGTCGCCCTCAGTCGCGTGCTTTTACCCGCGGGTATAACGTACGATGCGCGAGGGGGTATCAATTTGGATTTTATACGGGACTAACAGCTACCGCAACGGCAAGAACCCGTCTATACTGTCCATATTGCCACGGGGATAAGAATAACCAGAGGAGTGTAGAAATTATATTTACAGAATATATACAAGGAAATAGCAGCAGACAAGATGGCAGAGCATCAGCACGAGCGCTGCTCTGATCGTCGTCTTCATCTTCTTGCTGCATTCCTCCAGGCTCGGCAGGATGCGTCGCTGACTGTGCGGAATAGCGCGTAACGTAGAACCCCCGCCGTCGAGAGCGCCGTCTCGGCGCTTAAGCAGCGGTAGGACCGTGTCCGACAATATAAGGTTTAAGTCGGAGACGTGCACGATATCTGTGGAAGGCACGGCAGAAGATCGGCTGTGCACCGGAGCGACCTCATACGTGACGTCAGTGATCTGGCGCAGGACCTGGTAAGTCCCGGAGTAACGGGAAAGAAGCTTGGATGACAAGCCAACGTGGCGGCAAGGTGTCCATAGGAGGACCAGTGAGCCTGGAGAAAAATGGACGCCTCTGTGGTGGCTGTCGTACCGAGCCTTCAGGGATAGCTGGGAAGCATGAAGGCGATCCCTTGCAATCTGGCGAGCCGTTACAGCCCGAGATGCTACATCGTGGGCGTAGTCTGTAAGAGGGCGCACAGGTGCTGGTAGGAGAGTCTCGAAAGGCAATGTGGGATGGCGGCCAAACAAGAGATAAAAGTTCAGCGAACTGCTTGTCAAAGCAGCACGCTAAATGTGCCGCTGTTATTAAGGGGGCATCGCGGTTTCTAAGCGAAGCGTGTGGTTAAATGTCTTCCTTTGATATTGCCTTTCATATAAGAATAGAATGTTGACGTAGGAACGAAAAGATTCCAAAGCCATAAGCTGCGGACACGCCATCTCTTATTTTACGCGGCAAGGTAAATTGATTTGTATTGCCCGACAACATACTGTTAGGAGATATCAAACTGCGGAGCGAAAAAAAAAGAAAGAACATCCAGTTTGAAAATGTTTTTCTTAATTAAAACACAAATTACGTTGATAAAAGTTGCTGCTTTGAAAGTTCTTATGCTTGGCAAGTACATACGCTTTACTGTTCATTATTTCTCATTGTCAGAGCAGCACGCAAAAGGTACCGTTGTTATGGAGACACGGCGGTTTCTAAGCCAAGCGTACAGTTAAATGTGTCCCTGTGTCCAGGCACGTAGGCAAGGGAGGGCCCAGGGGGGCCCGGGACCCCCCCGAATTTCGTCCAGTCAGCCATAGCGCAGGGGTATAGAGGCAGTACAAGTAGCGCCGTGCGCACCTAAGCAAATGAAAAACAAACGATAGTCAGGGAACTAGCCAAGAACAGCTACCCAAGAACCTTTATTCCGAAAGACTTCAATTCCAAAAACACGGCAACGCTTGCTGAGAGATTCAGTGTCCAGCTCCTGAATCAACACCACAACAGAAGCACCACACTCTCCCATATGTCCGAGCCGTTAGCGAAACCATCACCCGTGTTCTCAGAAAAGAAGGCATCTGAGTGACTCACAAGCCTACGAACACATGTTCTCTACATATTGGCAAAGACCGTCCGGAGGCAGAGGGCCGAATGCACTGTATACAAATATGCGATGCGAGATATATCGGCGAAACGAAAAACCTGAAAGAAACATTTCGACAGCACAGGAATTACCCCTGCAATTTTGCAAGAGATCGCAACCCGATAGCCGAACGTTCCTAAGATAGCGACCACCGTATCAGTCTTGCTGACACAACGGTCATACCAACTGAAACCAATCGTCGGAAACAGTTACTGCTTTGTGATTGCGTAAAGAGACAGAAAACTGTGCAACGCAGGACATTTTCATATATGTAAGACAAGCTTGTTGGAAAAGAAATTACCAGAGAGAACAAAATGTCGCCATGCAGCTTCGAAACCAGAAAAAAAAAGCGATGTTATCTGCCCGTACTTCGTGCGACTTGTGTTCGTCCTTGTCTTCGTCGCATCAGTTATGTTTAGGAAGGTGGTTGGCTGGTTGTGTCGGGTTTTGTGGAGCAAAAGGCGACCATGACTATATTGCGCCAAACGAGGATTCTCATCTACGGTCAGGGCGCTCGGGATTTCTTCAAGGAACAGTGCAAAGAATGATAGGACATACAGAAAAGGGTAGCGTTGACACCACTGGTGGATTCCCTGAGGAAATGTCTTTCTTTCTTATTTATTTATTTATTTATTTATTTATTTATTTATTTAGTGATACTGTTAACCCTCTCTTGAGGGTTGTTACAGGGAGGGCACAATGAATAACACTTCACACACTTACATGGAGCAACGGCCAATTAACAAGCAACACCATAGCTATTATAAATGTCTATGTAACAATACTTGAAAATCGGATACATCATTTGTACAGCTTCCTCTGGCAAACTGTTCCACAAGGTAATGACATCAGGGAAAAATGAAAAACGAAATAAATCAGAACGGGTCTGTATTGGTTGCACAATCAGGGGATGTGTTGTTCGCAGAGGCCGTTTTTCAAGCAGCTGTTTTATATATGCATCTGTGTTCACTTTTACATTTCCATGTAATATCTGAAAGAATAATTTCAATCGACACTTCTGTCTTCTCACTTCTAACAGTTCCAAATCACATGCCTTTAACATGTCCGTTACCGAGTCTGTTCGCCTGTATTTCGAACAAATAAAGCGTACTGACAGTCTCTGAATACGCTCCAATTTTTTCTTAAGAACCTTCTGATGCGGGCTCCAAACTGC
>JABSTT010002444.1:0-42600 GCA_013339685.2 Hyalomma asiaticum
CTGTCTGGTTGTAAAAGTAATCCGTGAAGGAATGGAGAGAAATGTAAGATGTTCACGAGATTCGAAACTCAACGCAAAGAACTCGAAGTAATAGAAGACGAGAAGAAACGAGAAAGCGGACCACGAGGAAGAATCAGAAATACATCGAACAAAAAACAGACAGTGAATAGGAACAAAAATAGGGCTAGCGTCCCCAGGATTCCGGCTCACGCGCCTTCCGCCACCCCCCTCGGCCGTTTGCGGCGGCGCGCCGCGTCACTCTATGGGAGCGGAGAACAAAACAGCTATAACTCCTCTCCCTTTCCGATTTTCCAATTGCTCTCCCGGTTTCAAATAGCAAACGTACAAACCTTTATTCTGCCGGAGTTACAGCTTCGTAGTTGCAATATTCGAGGTTCCACGCGCATTTATAGATTAAAGCATTGGGTCTATGGGAGCCCTCTGAAATGTTGGTCACTTTTTCGCCTTTCAATCGCTACTGTGGTGCCATTTTTTAAAATATCCAATTGCTCTCCGGGATCTAGGTAGTGTAATATCTTAGCTTTAAGATGGTGTAAAGCGTTTTGCAGTCGCTTGGTAAAAAAAAGTTCCACGGTCATTTTTATGACCGTGGACCGAGAAAAGGAACTGATAGCGCCCTCTCTCGACAAGGAAGAGCGCATGGTGCGGGGGCGCGGGAGAATTGAAATGGGCTTCGTTGGTTCTGCAAGGATCTTTATTCATTTGTGCTGTCATGATTCCGTGAAACAATAGTTAAGATACTTTGCGATAGTGTTCCTTATGGCGGTATGGTGCAGCGATCAAGTAAATATTTTTTAGTAAATGGCGAGATATTCAGTGTGTGTTTGTATACTTCTACAAAGGGTGCTTCAGCTAAATTTCGGCACCCTTAAAAAAATCCATGTGAATGTTCAGAGAATAAAACGAACTTAGTATTAGTCACTGTCCTCTTTACCGCTTCAAACTACTTTTAGTATGACCTCAGGTAATTATTTCTCCTCAATTACATAGCCTACTTTTAAACGGTGGCTTTATAAGCAATCTGTTCCACAGGGAAGTTGTAAAGTATGTTCTACAGCGTCGATATGATGCATTTCCATGCTGTTAAGCGGAATACCTTTAATTATTTTGGGATTCTGAGAATGTACGCAAGATTTAAAAAGTACCACGTGACTAGGTGCACATTTGCAGCGTCAAACTTGCTAATAACTAATCACCGACGATGACTGTGCTGCATTGACCCAAGGAAAGATTACATACGGTGGGCCCACATTTCGCCCTTTCCGCCTATTCATGCGCGCCGTCTGCACGCGTCATCGATGATTCATTCACGGCGCATTCCGGAGAGATAATTTCGCTGCGTGAGAGCGCTAGTCACGTGGTATTTTTTTTTTCAGATTGTGCGCACTATCTTAGAAGCCAACAAAAATTAAAACTACTTCACTTATTATCATAGAAATACATTATGTGGGCCCTAATTGACATGCTTTACAACTTCGCTGTCGAACATACTGCGTTCTAAGCAACCGTTTAAAAGTTGCCTAATTAACTCATGATAAATAACTACCCGAGGTAATAAACAATTAGCCCAAGTTCGTGAAGACAACAGTGAATAACACTTAGCTGGTTACATCTCCGTAACGCGCATGTGGGGCTTTTTTTCTTTTTTTTAACGGTGGCGCAAGTTGGTTATTTTACCGAATAACTTAGCGAACTTTAAAATCTGCGTTTTTCAATTAGTGGGTACTATCTATAAGAATATCTGTTCACCTAAAGCAACGATTTCTACACGTTCTTATAATCAATAAAATTGTGTTAACGACGAAGAGCTCAGCTGCGTCCATACATCTGTTGCTCTAACCTCCAAATCTTGCAAATAAGCATATTTGGCAGTCTCGCATACCTTTATGCGAGATTTGACGAGAATGTCATAAGCTGGTGGTACTGCCCCTGCACATTACCACCCGCTCCGCTTTGAGTGTTTGAACCACGGAGCATTCAAAATAAGGCAAGCAAAACAAGCCGCTTGAAAGCCGACGTCCCGTCTTTAGTGACTTGTCAAAAGAACGAGGGCAAAAAAATGCAGTTCAGTGTTTGAGGTGATTCTTGGAATGCGGAAATGAGGCTCTTTTTTCACAAAATGGCACAAGCACTGAGAGTTCTACTAGTTGTACGCGTCCGTCCCTCGGTCCCCTTTCAACCGCGTTCCAACCAGGCCGGCACCGCCGCCCCCCCTCCCCCCCCCCCCCGACATACACACACTCATGGCCTGCGTCGCCCAACCACTCGCACCCTTTCCTACCATGTTTAGTAAAAACTGGAAATCGAATAAGTTTCACAGTTTCCCAGGTCCCTGGTCGGCGCGGTGGTATAGTGGTTACGGGTGAAAAAAAAATATAAAGGTTTCTACAACGTTGCTTGTCTGATTAGGTTTGATGAGTAAAGAGAACTGGGTAATATCTTCAACCAATTTTATTTACAGTAATATCCAACGTTTCAAAGACCGCACGACTCCTTCTGGGCGCGACTGGTTCGCTTGCAGTGGCGACAGTGCACCGGGAAAGGGAGAAGAGCAGGGAGACGTGGCGGCAACAAGTCAAAGGGGACTCCCTCGGGTGGCACATTGTGTGGAGGCTGATGCTTTCGCTCGTTCTGTGCGATGCGCAGGCAGGAGCGGAGACTTGTACAGACAGGGCCGATACGAGGGCGTTCTATGTAACAGCCGTGGTACAGACGAGGTGGGTCGGTTCCCTGAGTCGCGTAGATATGCCAAGTTTCGAGTAAAAGTCGTTTCCAGTGGTTGGTTTCGGTGGCGAGGACTGTGGCTTCTCGAAAGTTTGTCCGGGGGAGCTTTCCCCTAAGGGGTTTTGTTCTCTCTAAGCCTCTCTTTGCGGTATTTCGCTTTGCTGATGTAGCTTGCAGCGCGGTCACCGCAGGGGACTTGTACACAATGCTTCGAGCTCGCTCTTTTCGTGGCCGGTCTTCCAGAATCGGTAGGGAACGTGCGATTGTGTTTTTGGGCTACTTGAGCTCTGCTGCTGACGGAAAAGACAGGAGTTTCATTTCGACCACGGCAACCGCGTTTCCACTGAGGCCAAAGCTAGAGGCCCGTGTACTGTGCTATGTCAGTGGACGTTAAAGGGCCCCTAAACCACCCCCGACATTTTTTTTGAACATTTCAAGTTAGCACGCGCATCAAGTTGAAAATGCCGTCACGATGAACGATGTCAAACGCGGCAGCGCTACGCGCCGCGGCCGCGCCACAAACTCGAAAAACAATCCCGTGCGCCTCTCCGGCCAGTTCCGGCACGCCAAAGTTAGCCGTGACGACATTGTGGTTTTTGGTGACGTCAAAGAAGTCCGAGCTCCGCTTATTGGTCGAAGGAGAACGTCGACTTCCGGTTAGTCTGCTAGCAAACGCACGCGCTCCCTGCCTGTTTGTTTTCGTCGTGTGTCGTTCGTGTGGTGTTCGCCTGTGAATTCGCAAATGCGCTACGCTATGCAAGTGCAAATGAGGTACAGCCGACTAGAAACTGCAGCAACTATCAGAACACGAAGGATAGCGCTAACAGTGAGCGTTGGCACAGCACCAACGAAACATTTGCACGAACGCGGGAGCCCAGCGGAGGCACGTCAACCGGATGCGCGTCATCGGCGATGTATGTCACGTGACATTCGGAGGAGCACTCGGCGAGGAGGTGGCACTGTCAAGCGGCCGGCGGGCACAGGAGAGGGCGAAACAAGCAAGCGCCGCGTTTTAATAATCAAGCGCGTGTAACTCGGCTATTTCGGCACCGTTTCGAAAAATTCTTGCGGCTACGTGTTTGTTGCGGACACCGGCACAAAAGCAACGCCACAACTAAATTTCGACCTCATGGTGGTTTAGGGGCCCTTTAAAGAACACCAACTGATCATTTCCGGAGCCGTCTATTAGGCCATGCCCCGCAACATATCATAGTTCATAAAACCTAGCCTTGAATGAATACCGTCTTTCTTTCTTTCTTTTCGGGGGGGGGGGGGGGGGGAGGGCATTTAAATTCCCAATTAACTTCCCCTAGACAGGCAGGTCGGTCGATACGTTCAGCATCAAGCCCATATTTGAAAAAACACTAGCTCCTCGCCTACACAACAAGCACACCGTCCATTCTCCCTCCATGAAAACACTAACGATGCACTGCCAGAAAAGAAACAAACTGAACACCCGTTCTTTTCATTTAGAACGTTTTTATAAAAGCGTCACACTACACGAACACTTAGCGTGAGGCGATCCCTATTTGAACCACAAATGAGTGGAGCTTGCCTCGCAACATATAATCTGGATCACTGAGAATAAATGTAACATATTCACGAAACCTGCCGCAGGAGGCTTCCACCGACACTTCCAGCCCTGCAACACAACAAAGCACAACCACAGCGCTCCCTTCAATATAAAAATATTGCCGACGCAAACAGCGGGAAACGAAACGTCTAGGAGAAATCAGGTCTCTCGCAACAAAATCGCGGGCTGCTCAAACGGAAGGTCCGAGATCTGCTGAAGGTTCCGCACAAACGACTGTGCATGCCCATCTCAACGCACTGACATTGAAGCATACGCAACCCTCGTCCACAAAATTAACTCTACAACTGAAGCCTTCACGTAAACACTCACCTAGCTGCCCCACAGCGATACAAATGCACTGCAGACACAAACAGAAGTAGCAATCGAATTGAATCATATGTCCAAAGGAGAAGCCTGCGTTCTCACGCCGATGCTCCCGCCGAAACAAAAATAAGCGATTATGGTGTGTGAACGAACACTTCTCCTTCACTTTGAATCGAGTTCATACACGTTAGAAGTCTTATCCATAAACTTGCCAGCTCAAAAGATACGCGCACTGATAGAGAACAATAAAAGCTTTACAATTTTAGCACTGAAGGTGACACTTGCCCTAGACGACACGTTTACTACCACCAAGCAAACCGGAAAACAACACTGAGCAATGTCTCGCTTTCTCACTTGAATACACTCAAGGATATCACTACAAAGAACAAATGAAAGGATTTTCCGAAACACCCAGATCTCTTTGATAGCCAGAGAAAGGAAATACAAAGAATAGCATTAAAAAAAAGGGAGTCCGAACAACTTATATGGAAATTGAAAAAAAAAAAAAAACGTTGTCTCGTACACCGTTTGCCGTTATCAGAAGTCCAATATGGAAATAAGGAAACACCAAAACATGCAAAAATTCGAGCATAATCAAATCAATTATATTTTTATATTCTGCGTACGCCTGTCGCAATTACAGCATAATATTGCCAGTGGAGGCAGCAGCGCTTACTAACCCGACTACTCCCCTCAACAGTGCCGAGGAACTCTCGCATGCACCTAATGTGGTAAACCACCAGAAAAATTCAGTAAAGCTCTAGAAGCTCCCATTACTACCTTTTTACCTACCTTTCTTTAAGGAGAGTACGACGGCGAACGCGATCGTCGGTCGTCGATAAAAACTGATTAGTGGTTAAACGTGTCGACTTTTATAATGCAAATTTTACTGCTGTCACTCATGCTCGCGTAGTCTGGAATCTACTCAAACACAGGCGTCGGGCATACTAAGTGCCTAAATGACAGTCGTCATCATTCGTGGAGCAGCACGCATGCAAGATCGCACGCGACTGGCGCCGAGCGATCACGCCCGTCACAACAATGTTAAAGTGGGTTATTTCAGTGAAACAAACGAAAACGAATGCGCGTGTCAGTATTGCGTTAATGTTACCTGTAGGGTTATATGTGATGGATTCAAACTTCGTGGTAAAGCTATTTTTGTCCATGGGGCAATATAAATACATTAGGTTTCGGGATCAGATTTCCCGGTTAGTGTGCGCATTGTACGGTGTCAGTTTTGAGGTTTTCACAGACACAGGAGTGCCACCGGCATTGTAATTTTTGGGTATGCGCTTCAAAAGACGTCTTGCACGAATACATGAGTGTCAGTAACTGGCAAACAGCCGCAGCGTCTGCATATGTGCAAATGGACATCTGGCAAGCACGCGAGTCGCAGTAGCAGTCGTAGACGCACAGGTATTTGCAACATAAATTCATATTCCCTGCGCTTATTTGTTTCCGGGAAAAGAGGCGGCGGAGATGATTGCTATAAACAACTGCAAGAGAATTTAATGTTCCTTTATGTGACGTTTCGGCACTAGCATGCGAGACTTCAGGCTACGTCTGAACCAGTGGCGTAGGCAGGCATGGGCTGACCGGGCTGAAGCCCCCCCCCCCCCCCCGAAATTTTTCCAGCCGGTGCCCCCTGCCTATCTATGCTGCCCATCACATATACGAACAAAGGTGCCCATTCTTGGAAAGTGCGGCTATGCGCATTCGCGTCTCATCGGTGGGCTTAAAAACGAAGAACGCGGCTCTTTCCACTCACAAAGGAAGTTGACTTGTCACTCTATGGCGGGGAATGTTGTAGTTTGTCTGCAGGAAACCGTGGTGGCAAACGAGGGGCACCTGTCATTTTTCGGCAAAGAGTGCTGTGATAAGAGCCTGAAGGGGGAGCTTGCAGTCTTTGAAGCACAGTGCTGCGGCAGGCAGACGCTTTTGCAATGCGTTGACAATTAGCTCTCTGCAGTGATGGAAGAACATGGCGAGTCTGCGTATCTGGAATCATGCGTGGTTTTGCTGTGGGTGAAACGTTCGCGGGCTAAGGTCATCGAGCTAGCGAACCAAGCACAAGATAAAGTATGCGGCTGTTCCCCGTGCAATGCCTTCCCCTGTGCCGCCCGACCCTTCTTCCCCTCTCATTCCTATTTCTGTGGGGCGCCGACGCTTTTCGTGCGTTGTATGCGCTCGCGTGGGGAATATGGCGTACAGTGCATGCGTTTTTTCTTTTTGAGTAGTGCCCCTACATGGGTGGCCCAATACAGCTTCGCTTTTGCTGTTTTTCTTCACGACTTACATATGGTTACAATGTGCGCGTACGGCGTGTCCCCTTCTGAGAAGGGCGATGCGGCAGAGTGGAAATTTCGACCAACTGGACAGCACTGCTTTACAATGGTATCCACAAGCACTACGGAATAACGAGTCGACAACAAGACGCGCTGCGGTTCATCGCCGAGCGTGCACAAGGGCATGCACAACAGCTCCGCTACCAGCAGGTGGTGGTCGCGACATTCATTCAAGAAGAGGTGACCATATTCGTATCGTCGCTTTCGCGGCAATATGTCTCAAGGACGGCAGCGGCTCTCCGTCTTCTGGGCAAGCTCATCTTTGCAGCGCCCACAAACGAGCGAGACCTCGAATGCTAAGTCCTTTTCTTCAACTGATTTGTACTTACATGATGCCTTATTCCTCTGACAATACAGTGGCTCTGTAATGTGCCTAAGATGAGCTGTATGGATTATATGTGAATTCTTTGATAATGTTTGAATAGTCATTTGCTATTGCTCACATGTGGTCATATGATGCCTTATTGATTTCAGCAAGCCAGGAAATTAATTTGAAATCATTTCATTTCTTAAATACGATATACAGCGTTTTAAACATAACAGCCGAAATAAGTACGGTCGCCGAGACGATTGAACGATCAATCAATAAATGAGTCAATCAATGAGCAGCCAATGGGAAACAAAAATGAGTAAAAATCTCTTTATACCAATACCTTTCTTGGCTACAGTATCTGGTCGAACAAATCGAACAGAGAAGGCTAAATGTCAAGCAAAAGTGCAAATGAGTTCCATGAAGAAAAAAGAGCGCAAGACAACGGTGACAACAGGTACAAAGGACAGGCATTTAAAGCATGCAAAACAAACTTACCCACATCGAGCCTTTGCTCATTGAAGTAAACAGATTTATCAGGACGCTTTATTTTGAAGAAAGTAGTGTTTAGATGTATGAAATACTAAAATTTCGCGCAACTGTTAATTCAATTCCAAGTTAAAGCACCGAGAAAGTCCTGCAGTTATTCGCCATTGGAATAGTTTCAATTGAGGGTTGTATGCACTACCATTATATGCTTGCCTGGTGCGCGGAATCAGAGCCGAAAATATGGCATGTCTCTAACTCACTGAACGGGATATTACTTCTCCGTTAGGCAGAAGGAAACTCACTATTCTTGGACCTTGTTTAGTAAGGGAGCCAAATAAGTTATTTACATCAGCCCCCATGTTTTTCAACAGCAACCTAAGTGAGAGCGAAATAAGAAAAAAACGTACAAAGCCCCATGAAGGTCACAGGGAAAATATTAGCGTGTAAGAACCATAAGAGAGCTTTCTTTTACAAACTTCTTCTTTAACCTTGATGTGTCTAAATCGAGCACTAGGCATGTAGTATTGTCAACTCAGTGTAGCAAGCGATCGCGTAAGGTTAAAACAAATGAAGTTTCAGTATGCAAAAACCAGTGAGATACGGCTAGTACTAGTTGATAATCTAGTATCTGTCGATGCTGGTGCTGCATCAAGTGAGTACATTTGTGAACTTCGTAAGTAGAAAGCTTATGGCGAACGTCATTGATACAGGAAATATTTTATACCTAATACGGATCCTTCTGCCATTGTGACGCCCCGAGGGGCGTCGGCAGGGTGAAACACGGGAAGGCGGGTAGCGGGAGTTTTTGGCCTTCTGCAATCCTACTTTTCGGCTGCCACTGCGGTCAGAGAATCTCGTTAGCCGCGAGTTTTGAGGAAACCGCGCTTTGACAGAAGAGCTGACGTTTGTGCGGCGGTCCCAGATGAGAGTGTGCATTAGGCGGCGACATTGAAGACGACAGAATGCCGCCAAAGCGAACCCAGCGCGCTCATAAGTGCCTGAAAAAAGCCAACGGAGCGTCCCCGGTATGTGTCGATCACCGTGCAATGCAGTAAGCAGAACTGCTTCTCGGACGCGCACATCTGGCCGGCCACAGAGGAGCGACTCCCCACAGGCGCGTCTTTTCACCGGGCACTTCCAGCATGAGGGCGCCTAGACGGCGCCAGATTGCTTGCACCTGGAGTGTTTCGGAATGGAAACGGTGCTAGCTAACGCTCATTACGGTAATCTGTATACAAGTGTCGCCGGTTAGGCTGTCCGACGTCGTGTCCGAATGTCGAGTTTTGTGTGTGTTTATATTTTGCTTTCTATATTTTTGGAGAGGAGTTCGTACTGCGTTACACTGTGGAGGCGAGTCCCAAACAATAGTCGCACGGCGGGTTGGACTGGTGCGTTTTCTACCGGTGACGTTGCCGTAGACAACCATTGGATAGACGCCCTGGTGAGGCGGAGCTGTCAGGGAGAAAAACTCGTCTCGGGACAGAGGACAAGGCGGAATTTTGGAGATTCGGGAGACTCGAAGAGATGCAGTGACCTTCCGTCATGTGAAGAAGTAAGCTTCGTTTGCGATCCCTCATGCAAGCCTGCCCGTTCGGCTCTCCAACCTCGGAGAGTCGATGTAGTCTTTTCGAGAGCAGGATGCGAGCAGCAATGATCGGGGAGAATCCGCGAGCTACGGCGACTTCGTGGTCGACATCCGAGTTTCTAACAAAGCACCTGTGCACAGGCTGGCGACGAGAGCTATGTGCCGATGGAGCCCACCCAGATAGGCGTTCCTTTCGTTGGCGGCAGCAAGCGTACTTGAGACATTGCGCCATTAGTTTATGAGCTGTTTTACCCCTCGTATTGGCCGTTCATTGAAGAGTTTGTTTGCCCTGTTAATTCCTGTGCTGCACTATGCGTTTACGTTGCTATTTGTTTGCCTCGCATCATTACGTTGGCTACCAATTGTTAATTGTATACTTTGATCATGTTCACATATTAAATTCCATGTTTTGTGGACTTAATTAAGCCTGTTGCCTTTTTTCTTCCCGGCCCAAGCACGAATCCGGTTCGGTTAATTGGTTGTTGAGGTGTGTGGACAGAGGGGGTGAGCGAGTATAACGTGAAGCATTTCGAACGGAGTCGTAACGTAGTTGTGGTACTTGTGAAGTGTTGCGGTGTAGAACCGCCTCCCCCTTTGCGCTAAGTATAGGGACATCTCACCATTCCGGAGTTCAGCGAGTTCCAAATCAGATTTATCCATCGCAACTTGCATTCCGCATGCCACGAAGTAACTGTAGGGTGTTAGTCCCAACAGCACCGTGGGATTTTTAATTTACCTGGCAAAAGTGTGAATTGGCAAACCGCATAAAAAACTTTTTCAATATTAAGAGATATTTTACCACGTTTTCCAGCTTAACAAGAGTGTCAGTAATTATTCGTGAAAGAGTCGGGACGGTGACGTTTGTGAGCTTAGTGGAGAGAAAACCATGTTTCGGGAGGCCTACCATGGTAATGAGGACGGCATTTTTCTGTAACGCAATAGGCTTAATTCTTTTAAAAAAAGAAGTGGTAATATGTTCAGGACAGATAGATCTGGAGCTGCTCAGAATCACTATCGCAAGCAAATCTCTGTTCTTCCTGCAAATGTATCGAAAATTTGGTGAAGGAAGCGCCTGTATAATGTAGCGAACGCCGAACGGGTAAGTTTGGATGAGGAAACCATAAATACGAAATATATACTAAAATGCTGTCCTGTATCTCTACTAGCATGTTAAGTTGGAAAGAGTCTTCCGGAGTTTATCAGGACAACGCCACGATAAATTCATAAAGGGTTTCAAAAAATGTGTTTGTTATGGCGTCATTTTCAGCTTACCTACCTCAGGTATGCTGCCCGCTGTTCCCGGCTGCGCCTTCTATCGCGAATTCTTTCATGCGTATGTGTACATCGATCATTATAGTTCATTTTGAAATGGTCATCAAGGTAGTAGCGTGGGCAAGTGACGAATCTTCGCAGT
The DNA here is from genome assembly GCA_013339685.2 of Hyalomma asiaticum. Taxonomy (NCBI): domain Eukaryota; kingdom Metazoa; phylum Arthropoda; class Arachnida; order Ixodida; family Ixodidae; genus Hyalomma; species Hyalomma asiaticum. Next base: position 10,786 of record JABSTT010002444.1, read on the forward strand.
CGTGGAGAAATAGTCTTTCTACTAGATTTCGTCGATACATTGTCGTCGGTGAAAGTTTTGAATGTGCGAGAGTATTGCTATCTCGGTGCTCGGTTGACATGGCAACTGAAGGCTGAAGTAGGCCGCACATGCTGTCCGAATCTATACTCATTGGGCGACGGTCCACGCAAATACGTCACGTGCATATTTTCCTTCCGAAAGTATATATATATATATATATATATATATATATATATATATATATATATATATATATATATATATATATATATACACACATACACTCTCCCTCCCGCCTGCCCGTCGAAAATTCCCAGCCCCCCCCCGAAAAAAATTTCTGGCTACGCCACTGGTCTGAACCTATAGGTTATCATTGGATCCCCAACAATGCATTACTGCTGTATCTGGTTATTTACAGCGGTGCTACGGTCACCCATCTAGACTTAGGATCTATCTGCCTGCTAAATGCGGTCTTTCTGGATGTATTTGCAGCGGAGCCATATACAGCCACTTTTATGGCCGTAGACGTGTAATGAGCATATTAACTTATTAATTGTTAGTAATTATTACTGGGTCTAATAAAAAGTATAAGATAAACTTGATTTTTTCGATTATACAGAAACATCAACTAAAGCTTATTTCCACGATTTCCAGCTATTTCCACAAGGGCGTTATTTTTTTTTTCCTTTTTTATCTTTGTAAGAGGAATGCGCGTGCGTACAACCGTGACCTTACTACCGTTAATAGTGACGTAACTGAGAAGCATGTCAAGTTATTTGTAACGTGACCTATGAGTCGTATACATTCGAACCCTTCCATATAGTAATTTTGGTAAGTGAACGAAGCGCGAGTTTCCAAAGTTTACCCCATCCCCATAGCGTTAAAGAGGGGTTCAGTCGTGCTTACTTCACGTGAATGACGAGCAATGTGGAACTATAAGTATTTGGAATCCCTGGTGGCTGTACTGCATGAAAGCCAGTTGAAAATAAGCATTAATCGACTGGTTCTTGAAGTTTATTGCAAGGATTAAAGAAACGCCGCAACGTAGTTTTAATGTTCCTGTCATCGGATTCCAGCCGTCGCTTCTGCGGCTACAGAAACCATGATCTTGTGCTCAGCGGGTGCCTTTAAAAGCACCCCACTCTCCCGCCCGGCGCCGTGTCCGACATGTCAACCCACTGGCTTCGGCTAGCTTGGGTACGGTTGGCCGAACGATCGTGTTTGCATGGCCGATATGCGGGCAGCTGCACTTTTTGTCGTTTCTTTAGTTTTCGCGCGCTCAAGTTCACATGAATTCAGACAGTGAAGGCACTGATTCAGGCTACGTATTTGGGGAATGAGTCTGTGAGAAGTTCTTCTGGCAAGGTCAGATGGTCTTTGATGGTCATTTAACACAGGACGCTGCGAATGTCTTGGTGTCATATATTTACTGCAAGGTCTTTCGGTTTGCAAACCGCGCGCATATGTTCCCACACTTTCTGGCCGAGCAAGAGCACCCTTCACTGCTACAATGAACTTTTTTCTCGAGTTGTACTTTTGCAAGAAAGGAGGGGGGAGGGGGGCAGGAGGGGTCTCAGGCTTTGTTCACGCCTTCGCATGGGCTACCACTTGTGCGTACGGTCGTGCGTGGGCGCGCGGTGGCTGGTTTCGGGCGGTTTCTCTTGATGTTTTGTCCGTTTCTTTTCTTTTCTCTTTTTCTTTCTTTTTTGTTCACTCAGTAACCCGACTGACAGGCGTGGACTATCGTTTCTGTCACCAGAAAGGAAGGGGAGAGGCGGGAACGAGACCTTCTGAGGCCGTCGGCTCTGGTGAAGGGCTAGACGGAGTACGCAGGCTACGCATTGCAGGGATTATGATAGGAGCGTCTGTTTGCCGCGGTCCGTTTTGTTGCCGTACTGAACAGTGAATATGGCTGGAGTTTGTGCCACCTGTGACGCACATAGCGGCGCCCAATCTCACGCAGTGCGCGCCCATGATCAGCCACGATCGGGTGTGAGCTTTTTGCTGTTGTTGTTTGTTTTTTCTCTCGTCTGCTGAACGCGCTGTCATTGTAAAATTCAGCCTCCAATGGGCGAAGCTAAGTTGCATATGATCTGTTGCAGAAACACTGTGCAGTAGTAAAAGGGTACGTGTTTGGCGTTTTTATTAATTCGCCGAGCTGACTGATTGTTGCGGGACTTGTCGGGCACACTTCTTGTGTCCATAGCCGATGTTGAGTATCAATATCCAGTTAGTTTTGCTACGTCCGCCAAAAATGAAGGGCTCCAATATCCCCTGGAGCTTCCAGAGGGTACAAATTTTTTCCCGTTTAAAGATGGAATCCACGAATGCTGCTCCTCCTCGTCAAGAGCAGAACGATACAACTCAATACGCAGACGCGAACTCTGCGTGCCTGGTCATGCACGTCACATGTTTCCTCCGACAAGAGTTTGCTTTTCCTGTAGTTGTTAGCTCAACAATGAAAACTGCACTCTGGCATTCTGTCGACCTTATGTTGTCTGGCACCACGACAGAAGAGAAAAAAGAAACGCCAGGTTAGTCTGCAAAACGCCCGACAGCTCCACACATCCAAGCATCAGCGCGCGCGCAAGGGGAAAATAAATTAAGGGTGCTCCAGTTGCTTAATCAGGCTTAGTCATGAAAGCAGTTTAGAAATGATTGCATATTAGTGAAGCATCCCATCCACTCTAAACACTTTCTTTTTTTTTCAAACAGTGGGTTTTTCAACGCGGGACCGAAGTTTGTTCGACTATATATTCCCTGACCGCTTGCTTTTCTGACGTCAACAAAGAGACAGCCCATTTCACCACACCTCTACATTTCCTATATTTTCTTACGTTTAAAAATCAGTCACTTGCCGGCTCATTATTCCTGTGAAGACGTTTGCTCAATATGTTGCTATGATAGTCGAATATCGTTACTGAGTTATAAAAAGAAAAGCAGGAAAACATAATACTACTCCTATCATGCCTTCAATTGTCCATTACTCTTCAAACTCAGTTTTGTGCAATCTCACAGCTCATCGGTGCTTTAGCATTATATAATGGACGGCGGCGAAGGCAAAGATATACAGTGCTGTATCAAAATAAATTGCATATCTCGGCAAACTGTGACCGCATAGGTTAGCAAATAATTAAATAACATTTGATTACCGATTTATAGGTACACCTTAAACGTTCTTCCTATTTCTTGCTTTCTGGCTACTACATTTGCGTACCTGCAGTTGCCAAGTGAATATTACATCTGGGTACACACAAACGAGGCAGTTCGCTGAAGATTAGGATCATATAGTTTTAACTTGAACCAAATAGTACAGGGCTCAATTATATATGATTGCGTATATCGAGATTACAATTTGCGACTTGCGAAAGAAAAATCGCTGTAGTCCAGCGATCTCAGTACCCGGAAGGGGTCATTGCCTGGTGCTAACGTTACAGCGCAGAATAACGGACAAGGACGCCATCCAAGTACCGTAGTGCCATAGAGCAACCGCACTGTTATCAATGGCGCAGAGATATGTACAGATTCGACTATATATAAAGTAAGGCATATGCAAAATAAGTGAACTTTAACGTGATGAAATTCCCCTTCAAGTGTTGCAAATAGTAATTGCCAAGTTTTCACGCGCCAAAACCCCGATGCGATTATGTGGCATGCCGTAGTTGAGCTCTTGGGAACTTTAGAACAAACGATGTTCTTTAACGTAAACTGAATTCACGCACTAAGCGGGCCTCTGGCATTCCGTTTCAATTGAAGAGCGATCACAGTGGTGGGCATCAAACCCACATATTTCGGGTCAGCGGCAGAGCACTATAACCACTACTGCGGCAGCCAAATGTAACAAACAAATCTCGCATGACAAAGCTTTTTTATATCACTAGCTTTTAATATACGAAGACATCTCTAATGTTGACAAAAACATAAATACATAGCACAGGTAAAGGAAATAAAAGTGTAGCAACTGACTCGTCATTCAAATTTAAATAATTGCTAAGAACGGTGTTCAATAAGGTGTACTTTCGGGGCGTATAAACAAATAGTGGCGGGCCGTAGCACAGAAAGAATTTGAACGTTCTTTGCTTGAAGCCTGCCGTTGCATAAAGCACAGTTGTTTAATTTTTCCTATTTTAGTATATGACATGAATCCGAAGGAGGTAAAAGACGGAAGCCCCAGCTTGCAGGGCTGTACACGACCGGTCTGGAATAGGCGGCGCATACGTCTGCGAAGAAACCTCCGCGATCACTCTGCCAGCGAGAAAGAATGGATGCAGCACAGCAGGCGAGCGAGCCCCCCACCACTCCCCGCCCCATCCTTCCTACCTATTCTTTGCCTCCCAGCATCAGGTGCCTAAACGGGGAGAAAGGGGTGAACGGCGAAAACCCTTCGGCTACAGAACTCGACAAGCAAGCGGTGGGAGGGGGAAAGCGAGAAGAAGGGGGAGGGTTCAAAGTCATGCGGCACGTGGTGGAGGTCTTCGGAACTAAACCCGCATGGACCGGAATCCTGGCCTCGTTGTGCTCACATGCATTGGGATACAGACAGAACTTCTGGCAGAGGTGAGGTTCTAATGACACAAACTCAACAGTCGCAGCTCACGGTATACAACGATTTTGATTGCCCAACCAGACAAGGTACAACAGGAATGATGGTGGACACAAGTCCGGATCTCACGATGGGCAGACGCATCCGCAATCTAGACTGGAAAAGAACAAATCATACTTTAGGCAGTGACCACTATATTATTGAGGTTAAGCTCTGTGGACCCCAAGCGTCTCGTGCGAGATTGAAACATAAATTAATTAACTGGGATAACTTTAGAACCAAACAGCGGGAAAGAAACCAGCAAGCAGGGTTGGTGGTCGACATCCGAGTTTCTAACAAAGCACCTGTGCACAGGCTGGCGACGAGAGCTATGTGCCGATGGAGCCCACCCAGATAGGCGTTCCTTTCGTTGGCGGCAGCAAGCGTACTTGAGACATTGCGCCATTAGTTTATGAGCTGTTTTACCCCTCGTATTGGCCGTTCATTGAAGAGTTTGTTTGCCCTGTTAATTCCTGTGCTGCACTATGCGTTTACGTTGCTATTTGTTTGCCTCGCATCATTACGTTGGCTACCAATTGTTAATTGTATACTTTGATCATGTTCACATATTAAATTCCATGTTTTGTGGACTTAATTAAGCCTGTTGCCTTTTTTCTTCCCGGCCCAAGCACGAATCCGGTTCGGTTAATTGGTTGTTGAGGTGTGTGGACAGAGGGGGTGAGCGAGTATAACGTGAAGCATTTCGAACGGAGTCGTAACGTAGTTGTGGTACTTGTGAAGTGTTGCGGTGTAGAACCGCCTCCCCCTTTGCGCTAAGTATAGGGACATCTCACCATTCCGGAGTTCAGCGAGTTCCAAATCAGATTTATCCATCGCAACTTGCATTCCGCATGCCACGAAGTAACTGTAGGGTGTTAGTCCCAACAGCACCGTGGGATTTTTAATTTACCTGGCAAAAGTGTGAATTGGCAAACCGCATAAAAAACTTTTTCAATATTAAGAGATATTTTACCACGTTTTCCAGCTTAACAAGAGTGTCAGTAATTATTCGTGAAAGAGTCGGGACGGTGACGTTTGTGAGCTTAGTGGAGAGAAAACCATGTTTCGGGAGGCCTACCATGGTAATGAGGACGGCATTTTTCTGTAACGCAATAGGCTTAATTCTTTTAAAAAAAGAAGTGGTAATATGTTCAGGACAGATAGATCTGGAGCTGCTCAGAATCACTATCGCAAGCAAATCTCTGTTCTTCCTGCAAATGTATCGAAAATTTGGTGAAGGAAGCGCCTGTATAATGTAGCGAACGCCGAACGGGTAAGTTTGGATGAGGAAACCATAAATACGAAATATATACTAAAATGCTGTCCTGTATCTCTACTAGCATGTTAAGTTGGAAAGAGTCTTCCGGAGTTTATCAGGACAACGCCACGATAAATTCATAAAGGGTTTCAAAAAATGTGTTTGTTATGGCGTCATTTTCAGCTTACCTACCTCAGGTATGCTGCCCGCTGTTCCCGGCTGCGCCTTCTATCGCGAATTCTTTCATGCGTATGTGTACATCGATCATTATAGTTCATTTTGAAATGGTCATCAAGGTAGTAGCGTGGGCAAGTGACGAATCTTCGCAGTCGTGGAGAAATAGTCTTTCTACTAGATTTCGTCGATACATTGTCGTCGGTGAAAGTTTTGAATGTGCGAGAGTATTGCTATCTCGGTGCTCGGTTGACATGGCAACTGAAGGCTGAAGTAGGCCGCACATGCTGTCCGAATCTATACTCATTGGGCGACGGTCCACGCAAATACGTCACGTGCATATTTTCGTTCCGAAAGTATATATATATATATATATATATATATATATATATATATATATATATATATATATATATATATATATATATATATATATATATATATATATATATATATATATATATATATATATATATATATATATATATATATATATATATATATATATATATATATATATATATATATATATATATATATATATATATATATATATATATATATATATATATATATATATATATATATATATATATATATATATATATATATATATATATATATATATATATATATATATATATATATATATATATATATATATATATATATATATATATATATATATATATATATATATATATATATATATATATATATATATATATATATATATATATATATATATATATATATATATATATATATATATATATATATATATATATATATATATATATATATATATATATATATATATATATATATATATATATATATATATATATATATATATATATATATATATATATATATATATATATATATATATATATATATATATATATATATATATATATATATATATATATATATATATATATATATATATATATATATATATATATATATATATATATATATATATATATATATATATATATATATATATATATATATATATATATATATATATATATATATATATATATATATATATATATATATATATATATATATATATATATATATATATATATATATATATATATATATATATATATATATATATATATATATATATATATATATATATATATATATATATATATATATATATATATATATATATATATATATATATATATATATATATATATATATATATATATATATATATATATATATATATATATATATATATATATATATATATATATATATATATATATATATATATATATATATATATATATATATATATATATATATATATATATATATATATATATATATATATATATATATATATATATATATATATATATATATATATATATATATATATATATATATATATATATATATATATATATATATATATATATATATATATATATATATATATATATATATATATATATATATATATATATATATATATATATATATATATATATATATATATATATATATATATATATATATATATATATATATATATATATATATATATATATATATATATATATATATATATATATATATATATATATATATATATATATATATATATATATATATATATATATATATATATATATATATATATATATATATATATATATATATATATATATATATAAAGTGCTGGTAATAGGCAACTGTTATACGTGTAAATCCTGTCTGGGAAGCTGTGATAATCTTGTCATCTTCAGGGCGCAAGCAGAACTACACAATGACGTTGTACTGGCGAACCAAGACCGATGACCGAACGCTCCGAGTATCTCATCCCTAAGTGCTTCAGCTCACTTTACGACCGCCTTTGACTTCACGAACACCCATATAGAAAGCGACATATTTCATCGTGAAATAAGTGCTGTCTGACAACAAAGGTTTTGCCACACTTCCAGTGTACCGACTTCACCAGGTGTCCTCACCGTCTTTTCCTTCTTCAAGCCATGTTTGTCACGGTGTTTTCGCGTGCACATTTTCGGCTAGCCCATATCAGTACATTTTGAGGAAGCAAGCAAATTATGCTGATGAGCAGCGTCGTGGTGTGTTGTACCGAGAGGCATGAAAAAAGCATATTTAGAACGTCAAAGTGAAAAGAGCGGGCAGTACTCCAACATCGGCTGATCGAGTATGCGCCAAAAAAAAAAAAAAAAAAAAAAAAAAAAAAAAAAAAAAAAAAAAAAAAAAAAAAAAAAAAAAAAAAAAAAAAAAAAAAAAAAAAAAAAAAAAAAAAAAAAAAAAAAAAAAAAAAAAAAAAAAAAAAAAAAAAAAAAAAAAAAAAAAAAAAAAAAAAAAAAAAAAAAAAAAAAAAAAAAAAAAAAAAAAAAAAAAAAAAAAAAAAAAAAAAAAAAAAAAAAAAAAAAAAAAAAAAAAAAAAAAAAAAAAAAAAAAAAAAAAAAAAAAAAAAAAAAAAAAAAAAAAAAAAAAAAAAAAAAAAAAAAAAAAAAAAAAAAAAAAAAAAAAAAAAAAAAAAAAAAAAAAAAAAAAAAAAAAAAAAAAAAAAAAAAAAAAAAAAAAAAAAAAAAAAAAAAAAAAAAAAAAAAAAAAAAAAAAAAAAAAAAAAAAAAAAAAAAAAAAAAAAAAAAAAAAAAAAAAAAAAAAAAAAAAAAAAAAAAAAAAAAAAAAAAAAAAAAAAAAAAAAAAAAAAAAAAAAAAAAAAAAAAAAAAAAAAAAAAAAAAAAAAAAAAAAAAAAAAAAAAAAAAAAAAAAAAAAAAAAAAAAAAAAAAAAAAAAAAAAAAAAAAAAAAAAAAAAAAAAAAAAAAAAAAAAAAAAAAAAAAAAAAAAAAAAAAAAAAAAAAAAAAAAAAAAAAAAAAAAAAAAAAAAAAAAAAAAAAAAAAAAAAAAAAAAAAAAAAAAAAAAAAAAAAAAAAAAAAAAAAAAAAAAAAAAAAAAAAAAAAAAAAAAAAAAAAAAAAAAAAAAAAAAAAAAAAAAAAAAAAAAAAAAAAAAAAAAAAAAAAAAAAAAAAAAAAAAAAAAAAAAAAAAAAAAAAAAAAAAAAAAAAAAAAAAAAAAAAAAAAAAAAAAAAAAAAAAAAAAAAAAAAAAAAAAAAAAAAAAAAAAAAAAAAAAAAAAAAAAAAAAAAAAAAAAAAAAAAAAAAAAAAAAAAAAAAAAAAAAAAAAAAAAAAAAAAAAAAAAAAAAAAAAAAAAAAAAAAAAAAAAAAAAAAAAAAAAAAAAAAAAAAAAAAAAAAAAAAAAAAAAAAAAAAAAAAAAAAAAAAAAAAAAAAAAAAAAAAAAAAAAAAAAAAAAAAAAAAAAAAAAAAAAAAAAAAAAAAAAAAAAAAAAAAAAAAAAAAAAAAAAAAAAAAAAAAAAAAAAAAAAAAAAAAAAAAAAAAAAAAAAAAAAAAAAAAAAAAAAAAAAAAAAAAAAAAAAAAAAAAAAAAAAAAAAAAAAAAAAAAAAAAAAAAAAAAAAAAAAAAAAAAAAAAAAAAAAAAAAAAAAAAAAACAAAAAAAAAAAAGGAATGTAGCCGGAAATACTCGCTCGGGCATGCAAAATTTGTCGCCGAATAGTCGTCATCGTTCGCGAAGCGACTTAACAAGTCCAACGCGGCCTGTGGCGAGCGATAACGCCCGTCACAGAAAGCGAATAAGGCGGTCCCCGTCAACAAAATAAAAACGAGCGCGCGTGTCAATATATATGGAGCCGCATACACAGAGTAAACGAACAGAGCACTCCGAAGCACGTCGCGTTGATTATGCCAGCGCATTCTCACTTGCACACTGTAAGCAGCAGCCCGTTAAAGAGTGGAAAGTTTCAAATGCGTGTAATCGCGTTCGCCAATCACGAACTAAAATGGGCCTGGCTGGTCATTCACGCCAACACGAACGTAATCGCGATTCCGGCGGTGCTGTCGCTGCGTGTGAGCAGCAGTCCATTCGTACATACGATGCGGCGTAGTACATAAGTACACATACGATCCGGCGTATACGACATGTCGTTGCGAGGAGCCGCACCCAACCGATTTACAACCAGTTCCAAGGGAATGCGCCGTCAGATTGGACGCCCGACGAACTCCTTATACATATCGTTGTGCGGCTGCTGGAGCGGTGGGAGGGCCGCACTGAACCGGGCAAGTTGCGTTGCCTCCCACGGAACCGGTGCCACCGCGTATCGACTCTGTATACATCGCCACACTCCAGCCGAGACATGCGCTCTTATTGCTGCCCGTGGCGGCATAAAAAATGAGCTGCTTATGTGCTTCCGACACTAAAAAGAAGCATCGAGTCTAAGGGAAGGTAAGGACAGTATTACGTACAGAAAGAAACGACTATATGCACCAGGTCTGGAGTTGTGTGAGTACCTATAGCGAAGTTTTGTAAACTTTTAGGGGCGAAGCTCCTTAAGGTTTGGGTCTGTCCGTCCGTTGTTCCTATAGTAGCGCGTTACCTTCAAAGAAATGAATGATGCTACGTGGGGGAGGCGCGCGTTGACTATGGAAACGCTCTTTCTTCGATGAACGCGCCAACGCGTACCAGCTCGCAAAGAAGGAGAACGCGCCCTCACCCGCGAGAGACAAGCTTGACGCAGGCAGCGTCTCCTAGCGAGTTTCTGATTGAGAAATACCGACTGCTCGCGCAGGAGAACGTTCACCGGCCACCCATATATCTATATATTATATATATTATATATATATATATATATATATATATATATATATATATATATATATATATATATATATATATATATATATATATATATATATATATATATATATATATATATATATATATATATATATATATATATATATATATATATATATATATATATATATATATATATATATATATATATATATATATATATATATATATATATATATATATATATATATATATATATATATATATATATATATATATATATATATATATATATATATATATATATATATATATATATATATATATATATATATATATATATATATATATATATATATATATATATATATATATATATATATATATATATATATATATATATATATATATATATATATATATATATATATATATATATATATATATATATATATATATATATATATATATATATATATATATATATATATATATATATATATATATATATATATATATATATATATATATATATATATATATATATATATATATATATATATATATATATATATATATATATATATATATATATATATATATATATATATATATATATATATATATATATATATATATATATATATATATATATATATATATATATATATATATATATATATATATATATATATATATATATATATATATATATATATATATATATATATATATATATATATATATATATATATATATATATATATATATATATATATATATATATATATATATATATATATATATATATATATATATATATATATATATATATATATATATATATATATATATATATATATATATATATATATATATATATATATATATATATATATATATATATATATATATATATATATATATATATATATATATATATATATATATATATATATATATATATATATATATATATATATATATATATATATATATATATATATATATATATATATATATATATATATATATATATATATCGACATGGGAGTACCTTCTGCCCTCTGACTTTGATGAACATTAGCGACATTCGGCGAATGTACTAAATGTGCCTCGCGGAAAGCGGGGAGATAGACTCAAGTTCACCGCTTACGTGATGAAAGAAGGAAACTCTCTGAGTTTTTGGACTTGATGTCGGAATTTTTGCAACCACATGTCTCCTGGCGTTGCCGTCCACACTAACAAAACCTGCTAGGTTTAAGCGGGCATCCAATATTTGGGAAATAATACAGTAAACTGTTGTGTTTTCATGTGTCGCAGCCCGCTACGGTGGTCTAGTGGCTATATGGCACTCGGCTGCACATCTGAGGGTCGCGGAATCGAATCCCGGCCGCGGCGACTGCATTTCGATGAGGCGTAATATTGACATCGCACAACAACAACAACAACAACAACAACAACAACAACAACAACAACAACACAACAACAACAACAACACAACAACAATAATAATAATAATAATAATAATAATAATAATAATAATAATAATAATAATCCTTGGGTTTCACGTGCCGAACTTATGATCACATTATGAGGCGCGCCGTAACGAGGAACATCAGCTTATTTTTGACCGCCTGCTGTTCTTTCAGGCGCAGATCTCGGCACATGGGCATTCATGCACTTCGACCCCATTGGTGTGAAATTTTCACTCAGTGCCACAGAGCATGGCTGAATGAATATCACAACATAGTAAGCCACCGGAAGAAGAAAAAAACTCCAGTGGCGCAAAAGCAAAATGAATCGTATCTGACTGACTGGATTGATTTGTAGGGTTTTACGTCCCAAAACCAGCCATGATTATGAGAGACGCCGTAGTGGAGGGCTCCGGAAATTTCGACCACCTAGGGTTCTTTAATGTGCACTGACGTCGTACAGCGCACGGGCCTCTACATTTCGCCTCCATGGAAGTGGAGCAGCCGGGTCCAGGGCTCGATCCCGCGACCTTCGGATCAGCAGCCCGGTGCCATAGCCGGTATACCACCGTGGCGGCGAATTCGGATCTATCAGTGCAAAAAAGATCGCACAAAGTTGCGTAAGTCACAGTTGCAGTCACATATATGTAGGGATAATAAAGAATTCTTTGATAAGGCTGGAAATACAAGCAATCAGTTGAAGTTCATCTAGAGACGGAAGTGAAGACGCTCTCTAGTTTCCCTGTAAAAGCAGGGTGTCGAGAACGTATCGGAGTGCCTTGGAGCGCAATAAATATATTTTAATACGGCCACTTTAAAAGCCCCTTTTTCGGTTGTGATGTTGCATAGGTGGTTTCATAGCGACGTGCAACGCAGTCGGATGTAGGCGCAAGTTACGTGGGGACAGCAACTTGCCCACAGCTACTCGCTGTCAGTTGCGCGTAGTGCAGTGAAGCAACGATGGTTTCATTATCGTCCAGCGACTCCGAGAGCGACTTAGGCAATTTTTAGGCGACTGTGACCACACGTCATGGCTTCTGTCATTGCGACGGGGCTGGCTTGCAGATGCAGGGCAACGAAAACTTTAAAAATCAAATTAAAAGACAGTATACGTGCTTCCGGGCGCCAGTGTGTGGGTTAACAACGCATGCCATGAAAACGAAGAATGCTCATTTTGCGCGGCCTCGAAGTCCTTTAAAGACGCAGGACGACCAAATGTTTAAGCGTCTGAAACGGTGCGAGCCCCTATAAGCACTCCTGGTTGAATGATCTGGACTGTTTTGTTGACTGGGGTAGAGTTTAGGTTAACTTTAGGTGATCTTTCTCATAGCCGCGTTTCCAATGCGGCTATGAGAATCTTCAATCTGTCGTGACAGGAAGTCATCTTTCCAAAGCGTCGCAAGAAGGAAGAGTGACAAACTGTTCAGAGACGCTATAGCTGAGCCTATGCGCGTTTGTCTGTAGAGCTATAACTCGTGTGCAGGTCTTCTTATGATCTCCTCGAATGCTTACAAAAGTCCTGGCGTACACCCTCTGGCTCCAGGTTCTCTGTGCACGGTTGAGTACACGAAAAAAAAAAAAGTTTATAGGAGAACTTGGCGCGTTGGTGACAATTTCGGGAAGCATATTTCCTGCAAATCACATAATCACTCTTACAGGAGACAGGGCCCCTTGATGGTCGCCCTGCCGCAAATCTTTGAAACAGCGTTCATCGCACTCGGGGTCAAGCGGCGACAAGCAATAGCTCTGTTATCCTATATACAGTTTCGTTATTGCTGCTTCTTCTAGCAGCGGTCAAGCTTGGAATATGAACACACACACACACGCACACACACACACACACACGCACGCTTGTCAAGGCTCTCTTCTAAGTCGATGCTGCTAGATTGTCACGTGTACACGATTTTCAGGCCCAGCGCCTATAGCGAGCTGTTCACGCGTAAGCTCTGTATGCTGCCGCCCCGCCGAAATTCTTCGCCCAACAATGGACGCAAAATAAATGAGAAGTGGTAACCTTCAAAGTAGGACTGAAAGAATAACAATAATAAAAAAAAAGCACCAGCGAACAACAATTCCTGATCATCGCATGTTTCTACGTCGAACTTGTATGCTATATCCGACGCGTGCACCTTGCAGTCTAGCACGCAGTGAAGTTATTTCGCAAGCAGACGCCGAAAAAAATAATAGAGGAAATGAAAGAAAAGCGTGGTTGTATAGTGTCAGTCGGCGATAGGAAAAAAAAGAGTTAAAAAAAAAAAGGAGTGGTATCGCTTACTCACCCGGCGGGAACGCGCGCGCCGAATGCATGTACACAGACGGCGTCGCGTAATAGACGCGCTCACCGGCCAGCATCACGCATACACAAGAGCCAGAGCAATCCAGTTTGGATTTCCGGAGCTACAACGAGTAATTGTTTGCAAATTGCCCGGCTACGGAAAGCGTGCACCGCCACAATACGTACACGGCCACCACTCTCTTCCCCCGGTCGTTGCATGCGTACGCGTTTTGGTGTGTGCGAGTGTAACGCGTGCACAGCGGGTGCGAGTGTCACGGTGTATATATTTCTCTCACAGCGGTTTCTTTTCTACATACTTCCGCAACACCCGGAACGCCACCGCGGAGTACAACGACGTAATAGTGCCACTGTTCATGGCCCTCTTTTGTCCGGAATGTTTATGCGTTATTGCCACCTTGTCGAGCCACTCACGCGGCTGGCTACAAACGTCCACCACTGTTCTCATAAGGGAAATTTCTCTATATCCTTTTCATAAATCGCCCGGCTTATTACTCTGAACGACGTGGTAGCAATAGGCTTCACACACAAAAGAGATCCGGAGTTGCGTGTGTGTGTTTTATTACGCGGCCTTCGCGATGCGTAAAATTTGCACTGGCGTGATAGAGAAAGAAAGAAAGTAATGTTAATGGCTGCCGGAAGTGTCCTGGCCCTCAGGTCTATAGACTACACCGGATGACGGGGGGTGACATGCGAAATGAAGCGTACGCATACAGTTGTGGGCAAGTGATACGCGACCTAGACATTACAACGTATAGTGTATGTTTCGGAAGTGATAACCAGACTTCTACACGTTATACTGAAAAAAAAAAAAGTAACCGATTACTATTTCTTCACTTGAAAAAGTAACCGACCACAACTACGGCCTCACAAAATGTGATCGAAAAATCATCGGTAATCCTTCACTTTCCAACGTTAATTCTCGTCCAACATTGTTTTCATTACGGTAGTTCATATTTTCACATAGAGCATGGCGTAAATATAGCGAAGCCGCCACTGAATCGAGCGCGAAAAATCAGGCCTGCACGTATGCATACTTCAAATTTTCTTCAAAGCTTATCAGTGGCACGAGCCCCAAATGACATTGTCCTTTCTTGCGTAGCACTTTTCGGCTCACCTGCGAGGTCGGTTTCCAATAAATGTAATGGTTAAATCTGGGAAAAAAACTTCCCAAAGGTGAATGGCTGCACTTCAGTTTCTTGAATAGTTATATGACACGCATTTAAACATCAGTATAAAACTGAAAATTAATATCTCGTGTGGCTCATACCCGTATTGGGTTAGCGGGGGTTAACCACACTCAAGAAAGAAAGAAAGAAAGAAAGAAAGAAAGAAAGAAAGGGGGTGGTCCCTCTGTCGTAGGAATCGATATATTACGAAGATGTAATGTGTCCTCACAGAAGTATAGTTGGACGTTTCTTGCCCCTCAAGATGCCGCGACCCATAGACGTCGTTGCGAGCAGTTTTCTTAGTCGATGTCACCACACTCCGGCGTGGTGACACTACTGGGCTGGCTGCTGCTACATTATGCTGGCAATGAGGCATCACATGGTAATACGAGGCGAAAGACAACGCGCGTAGCTGCGTTGTCTTGTCACCGAATACTGTCGCGAAGACCGCGTCGCGTAGAATGTTTTCTTGTTCTTTTTTCTTTTCCGACTGCTTTTGTAGAAGGGGTGCTCGGGTAAACGAGCCCGCGCACCGCAGGGAGCCTTCCGGGAGACGGGGCACAGAGAACGAAGACCACGTGTGTGCGTCGCGGCCAGTTTCTGGAATGTGTTGTTTGTATTAGTTTTGTAGCAAAGCCGGATGCACGTGATCATAAAAGCTCGTAGAGCATCGTTACCTTCGACCTGCCTGACTGGCCCGTGGAAGCCGTTTTCCTATTGGTGAGAGGCAGTGGTGTTCCGAGACGTTCGTGTTGCCGTGGAGGCTGAAAAGTGCTATTTAAGCGGCGACACTGGCCTTTTTTAGAGAGCGGACTCGGGGACCATGACGCTCGGCACCACCGGGGAGCAGTCCGGCAGGCAGACGGGGTATGATACCATTTTCTATGTTGTATAATTTTTGCCCTGTGTGTTTTCCAACTTCAAGATGTCTTAGCTAAATAAACCCCCCAATGAGTGCTCTCCCAATTCCCTGTGTCGACTCTTCATCGCTTGCCAGCGCGGAGTGGCTCCCACGCCTCTTCGTCTTCCTGACCTTCCGATGCGTCTAACATTCACGGCCCCGACGTTTCGCTACAAAGTGGTGGAGGTTGCTCGGTAGCGATATTCCCGCTCTAAAGCTATGCCCCGAGTCAACAAGCATCAGGAAACTACTTCGGACTGCTCCACTATGACGGAACCCCCTTCCTTTCTCTCTGCTATGGCTACCCCCCAAGCAATACCTTTCGTCGGACCGCCAGTCTTTAGAGGCGCGCCAGAGGAATCTATTTCAGAGTGGCTACTTTGCTACGAACATGTCGCGTCGCTGAATAATTGGGACCAAGCCACGAAAGTTAAATTTTTATATTTGGCTCTAGACGGCGATGCCAAGAAGTGGCACACTACTCAGATTCTAACCGGTTCCCCTAATTCATGGGAGGAATGGGCGACGCTATTGAAGACATCCTTTACTAGCCGTCACTCAGTCGAGATCGCCCATTTGCGGCTACAAAACCGGACACAGCTGCCGTCCGAAACTCCAGAGCAGTACTACTATGACGTCGTACAACTTTGTGCAAGAGTCAACCCGTCTATGCCAGAAGATGACCGGTTGCGGCACCTTATGCGCGGTCTGCGTCCGGATGTGCAAGAACTTGCGCCGAATTCCTCCGAATTTTACAGCGCATAAATTACGCAGTCTTGATGAGCCGTATGTCGGGGTCGCGGCCGATTGAATACCACTATCCTACTGGATTGCAGTCGTGGATGCAAAACACCGCGCCTCCGGTAGGGATGGCATCCGCCGCCGCGGCAGTGCAGCCTACTCCTACATGTGTCGCCACGTGCGCCGCAGCTGAACTGCGTTGCCCGCGGGAGGCTGCCGACCGCGAGAGAGACTTGAAGACGATTGCAGACTCCATCGGCTTACTGTTTGACCGACTAAAAAACATCGAAGACAAGATGCGTCGCCCCCCAGTGCCTTGGCCACCGAGAACGTCCCGTGCCAACGACGGGCGTCCCCGATGCCACATTTGCCGCCTTATCGGCCACGAAGCACGACAGTGCTGGCAGCGGTTGCGGGATGGGAGAAATGATCGTGCGGAGTCCCTTGGGAATCAGGATGGGCAGCATAACCCTTCGGGAAACGAGAACGGCCGGGTTTAAGGGGCCAGCCCGGCAGTCCCATCGGCACATTGTCGGAAAGTCAGCTTCACGCAGTCCCCACACGAGCCAACAGTACAATAACGTTGCGACACCGCCCTGGCCTCAAGCATGGAAATGCCGACACGCTTTCCCGCCTTCCTCACGATCCCGCACCAGTAAGCGAAGAAAACCTTTTACCGTTGCTGGTTTTGGATCAGGCGGATGTTGGAAAGAAGCAGAGGGCAAACCCATGGATTAGAGCCATTGTACAGCACCTCGAAGACCCGAGTGCGCCCGTTGTCAGGAAAACCAAAAGAACGGCACGGAGTTTTCGGTTAATCGACGGTATACTGTATAGGAGGGCGAAAGGCTTTGAGAAAGATCGCGCGGCTCTCGTTGTCCCCAAGTGCTTGAGGTCTGAGACATTAAGGCACTGCCATGACGACTGTACGGCAGGCCACTTGGGTGTCAAGCGTACATGGGAGAAGTTGCGTTACCGATATTTCTGGCCGAAGATGTTCTCATACGTCAGCAAGTACGTTCTCTCCTGCCCTGACTGCCAGACGAGAAAGCAACCGCCAGGGAAACCGGCCCGTTTCCTCCGACCAATCCCGCCTGTAGGTCGACCGTTTCAGCAGACGCTACCGGTAGATATCGGGTCGGGCGCACAACGTGGATTCGACTACACCCTGGATGCGATGAAAGTGGCTTGCCGGCTGCGGCAGGCTCGAAAATTAGTGAATGAACGGGAAAGGCGCCAGCAAGAAAAGAACAAGCGCAGCTACGATGCCGACGACGCAGACGATGAGTCCGGTGCCGATCACGAGGCTGCGAGATCCAAGTGGTGATGTGCGCGAGTGCAGTGATGACCGCGAATTCCATCAAAGTGAAGTGCGCGAGCGCAGTGCCGGGAGTGATGTCCACGAATTACACTCCAGTGTTGTGCGCGAGTGCGACGTCAATGGTGATGTGCGCGAGTGTGGTTCGCGAGCGGACCGAGAACTTCGTTTGCGTCATGGTGTGCGCGAGTCAGGGACCAGTGATGCAGTGCGGCAGCGCGAGAGCTCTGACTCTGAAACTGAACTTTACAGCGACTGGAAGACATTGTCAAACGGCAACAACGGACAACGAAATGTCGCCGCTTACGATACTGATACTGACTTGTATTACAGTGCCAGCGAGTGAACATTAGTGATTTTCAGTCTCGCGATTTTCATTTGTTGTTTTAAGTTTTTCACCTTTTAGACAGATGTATAACCCTAGTGATTTTTCAGTCTCGCGATTTTCCATTTGGTGTTCTAAGTTTTCCACCTTTTAGATGTATAACTTTTATGAAACGAGTACCTCACATAATTGTTGTATGTAAAATTGTTTTTTTTTCGTACTTCTTTTTTCCTGGGTTGCAAGTAAAACGAGTGGGTCACTCTTTTTCGTAGGGGGGAGGTGTCGCGAAGACCGCGTCGTGTAGAATGTTTTCTTGTTCTTTTTTTCTTTTCCGACTGCTTTTGTAGAAGGGGTGCTCGGGTAAACGAGCCCGCGCACCGCAGGGAGCCTTCCGGGAGACGGGGCACAGAGAACGAAGACCACGTGTGTGCGTCGCGGCCAGTTTCTGGAATGTGTTGTTTGTATTAGTTTTGTAGCAAAGCCGGATGCACGTGATCATAAAAGCTCGTAGAGCATCGTTACCTTCGACCTGCCTGACTGGCCCGTGGAAGCCGTTTTCCTATTGGTGAGAGGCAGTGGTGTTCCGAGACGTTCGTGTTGCCGTGGAGGCTGAAAAGTGCTATTTAAGCGGCGACACTGGCCTTTTTTAGAGAGCGGACTCGGGGACCATGACGCTCGGCACCACCGGGGAGCAGTCCGGCAGGCAGACGGGGTATGATACCATTTTCTATGTTGTATAATTTTTGCCCTGTGTGTTTTCCAACTTCAAGATGTCTTAGCTAAATAAACCCCCCAATGAGTGCTCTCCCAATTCCCTGTGTCGACTCTTCATCGCTTGCCAGCGCGGAGTGGCTCCCACGCCTCTTCGTCTTCCTGACCTTCCGATGCGTCTAACATTCACGGCCCCGACGTTTCGCTACAATACAATCACTGCGAGCGCCACGTTGCAGTGACGGCGTCCCACGACAGGAGCCTCAGCTGCGTTGAGATTACGGAATAGATTACCAGGTGTTTGGGAGTGCCATGCTTCAGACTTTGTTTAACCGCTCCTAGATGGCGGCACCGCTCCGGATGGGCGCTCGCGGAGGCGAACGTACCCATTGGGGGGGGGGGGGGAGGGGAGGCTGATAAGAAAGGATATGAGGGGCGTGAATGTGAATAGCGCTGTCAGTACAGCGCTCGGCACCTTTCGTCGTGGAACGGGCGGTCGTGGTTTGATTCTCAGCACGGCCGCGCCAGCGAAAACATTTTCTGCTGTTTTTTTCTTTCTCGTTTTAACCAGCATACTTTATTGCGTCATATCCGTTACAGGAGATGACGCATGAGGTCTTGGTGGACCTTGGCATAAAAATTTCGTGTTAAAATATTACGCGTACGTCATACCCGCATTATGTGTATGGGTAGCGCGCATATAGGACGCAATGTTCACATCACGGAGGCGGGAGTGCCCCTAACAGACACTTAAATGAAAGGAAGACAAGGAAAAGTAATGCAGCTTCGCTAACGTGTAATCTGGGGAGGCGCGAAGCAGTGGTGCGCCGTTGTTTCCCGTAGCAATGTATTAATCGCTCCGCTGAACCGGTTTTGATCAATGGCCCACGTGTTCTGCATTGGCGACAGAAAGTGTGGGCCGATCCTGGAGGCAGTGAAGTCAGGCAGCGTGTGTGCATGTGTGGGACTGATCTTGGAGGCTGTACAGTCAAACAGTGCGTGTGTGGGACGTTGGCCTCTCAGAAGCAATTTTAATGAACCTGTGTTAATTAATAGTGACACGTGCGGTTATTTTGGTTTATGTGGAAACCCGTTATCACTACCCAGTGACACGCGCGCTCGTTTTGATTGTTTGCGGGGAGCACTGTTATCACTTTCTGTTAAGCGCAACGCAGGCCGCGTTTATCTTGCATGCCACTTCTGGAACCGTGTCGACCATTCTTGAAACTTTGCATGCTTGACGCGCACATTTCAGTAACTTCTGGAACTCCAGAGATAATGCGAGAACGCGTTATGACGCGTGTATAAAAGCCGGCACAGTACGCCACTTGTCAGTCTTTCCGTCGACCGACGACTGTTCGCGCCGCTATTGCTGTGCATTGTCATTGGCTTTGTTTTGCTGGGCACAAGTTCGCCCAATAAACAGTTCGCCTCACATCACTTGAGTCCTGCGTGCTTCGCCTTGAGTGCTGTGTGCGTCACTACCACGTGACAATAGGATTATATCATCATTATTCCTGTCCCTTAAATTATTCTGAATCGTGTTAGCCTAATTTTAACCAGTTTGAACAATTACGCACTTGTTTTGGTCCTGTTTCGAGCACTTGCTTGCGCGCGTAACCACGACGTTAGACGCCGACAGCCCGGGCTAATAACGTGCTTCGCACCTAAAACTTAAGGCCGCCTGCAAGTTTTTTATTGGTGCACGCTACCGTGTCAAATCTCAAAGCGCAGCTTGAGATCTGACGCATAATTTGCAGTATGTATAACTATGAACGCCCATGCATCGTTTTTTTTCCGACTCGATTTCACCGGTGGCCTCGCTATTTATGCCACGGTATATTTTAATTTACTTTAACATACATATCTTTTCTTTGTCCTCTACACACTGTTCAGCTTCAGCGACAGTTGTACCTCGTAGTTAGCGCCGATTCGTTGTGTTTCCTCTTGAAGGTCTCTGCTGCAGCACTGTAGAAACCTCGCCATGGACGCACTAGAGGGAACTGCTGTGTTGTACAGCGTGCGAACACCTTGCGCACCAATCCGGGATTGCCCAGCGCTTCGATGCATGCGTTCAAGAGTTCCAAGTCAGCAGTAATTTGTTTGTTTTTAGGGGGGGGCAGGGGGGGGCTAGATTGCATGAGAAAGGCACTTGAAGTACAAGGATCGTTACTCCTTGAAGGAAACAGTTGAATCGTTACAAAATTGCGGTAACATGAAATATATAACCAGTAATGTGCCACTTACAACGCGTTACTCAGAGGTCTGGTGACAACTTCAGAACACAATCACGAACTACTAATAATATAGTTGCCAGCGATGGTTTAGGCCTCAAATTAAGTGTGAAGACCGAATTCTTACTGACAGTACGCGTACAGGCGGTAATCAGAACGAAACAACGCGCTTTGACAATTAACCACCTGTTTGAATTTTATGTGTCTATTATTAAAGAATAATGAGCACGCACCATTGAGACGCGAGTCGCAACAAGTGCATAAACTGTCTTGTTGAGCTTGGTGTCACCGAGAGCACTATAGCGCGCGCCAAGCACCGCACACACACACACACACACACACACACACACACACACACACACACACACACACACACACACACACACACACACACCACACACGAACACACACACACACACACACACACACACACGCAAGCACACACGCAAGCACACACACGCACACACACACACACACACGCACGCACGCATATATTGCAAGAAAGAACCATGAGTATAATAGTTGTTTATTTATACGGTGACATAGTCAAAAGTGCATATGTATAACTCGAAGAAATTGCGATATCAGTATCTTACTAGTCATTACTCACGAAGTATTAAGTGTGCACTTGACAAGAGGACTACATGGTTATTTGCCGTAGAAAAAGTCCATAAAGCAATGAAAATTTAAGAGACAAAAGAAGGGCAATCTCTTAATGATGACGAAAAATCTGACAGAATCGGAAGCTCCTCACAGTGATTTATCTTAATTATAGAACCGGAAATATAGCGTACTTCCATAATCTTTCTTCAATATCATTGATCAAGATGCCTAATGAAAGGAGTTTCCCGAATATAGACGTGGAAAAGACACCGCAGATTCCTTAGCGAAGAGCTTCTCTTTGGGCGACACGAACTGTTGGGCTCTCGTGACTCATGAATTTTGTTCCAACTCAACAGCTCAACTCATGCAAGGTTGTTGCAAGTCAACTGCCCATTTGGCCTCGGCAGAAGACGAAGCTGTAGCAGACGAAGCACTTGCACACTTACGGGAACTGAACCGGGAACTGAAGCGGTGCCTTCGAGCTTAGAAGCGCGACACCTGTGCTGAGCTGCCATGGCAAGCACGTACTCCTATACAGGCGCTTTGGACAAACCTTTATACATTATTGGACTTAGGTGGAACGTCTTTATTACACTGCCTTGCTGTAGTAACGAAACTAAAATGTACCTTTTGATTGTGAATATGTCAGTTTAATGCGTTCATCACCGGACAGCTGTCCATGTGGCCCTTCTGGATGAAGCACCATGGCTAAGTCACGGCTCCGATTTGATGCGAAGCTTTAAGTGAGAACGCGATTATTTCAGCGAAAGTCATCCAAAACGCAGTCACAGCTTTAATATATGATCTTGAAATTATCAAAGAAAACTACGTTGATTTCAAAATATTTATTCAAACAAGTAAAATTTAATAGGAATCTTCGGAACAGTATACCTCCCGGTGAATCATTTATAGGATTGGTCCACCCTTGCGGCCAAGTTAGATCGCTGTTAGCCCTTGCATTTAGCCGACCGTCATTGACGTACTGCGGAAACGAAGACATGTGAGGATTCCATATATTGCAGCGCAGTAGGACAGGTGCTACACTGTGGCGGGCAACTGGGAATACGGCTCGAGCCATTGCTCGGCCGTATTCGCCACTGAAATGCTCACTTCGCGAAGCATTGCGTCACAAATATCAACAGCTCTGGTAGTGGTGTCTGCGCCGTCGTCTTCAGTTTGGCGCAGAGGCTTACCTCGTCCAAGAGAGGTAAGTGCCACTTAACACCATTCATACAGCGCATGCTCCATGAGTCAATCACACCACGAGTGAAAACTCTTGATGTCAATGACTAAGATATCTGTTAAGTAAAATTAAACATGCCTTTTCTTCGTTTAGACCGCATGAAGGTGGGGAGAAGTTGAAGTCGTCATATGAATGTTAATTGTTCGCGGATGTCACCTCCGAGTATAAGTCGTGGTGAGTACTATGCGATTCAGGGTTGGTCCCTGTTGTTCGGAGGAACGAGCGCGGCAGGGTACGCGGCGAGCAACGTACGAATTTTAAGCAAGTTAACAAAATTTCGCCACATCCACGAAGTGAATGACGATGAGTGCATGGCCGAAGCTCCGGAGGTAATCTGGTAAACCGTGAATCCTCCTTAAGTTTTGCCCACTTGATCGTCATACAAGGACGTGGCACAGAAACACGGGGGTGTGCTGTGGTTATATATACAGTCTTCATCGTCTTCGTGCAGCACTCCTCGTTCGCACACTTTCAGAGTTTCCACCGCCCCTTTGACGAGTCCGTCGATGACGTCGATGTTGGTGGTGATCATGTACGGCTTGTTAGGGACAGTGAGAATCTCTTTGGGAAGGTTGGCAAATTCGGTGTGCGACATCTTGGCCACCTTCTCCTTCGCCTTGTACATGGCTTCCTGCGTCGTGCAACCCAGGTTGGCGAGTATACTAGCGTGGCTACGACGGGCCTACGGCGGACAAGCCTCGACCCTAAGGGGCTTCGCCCCTAAAACAGGAGGCGGATGAGGCTTTTGCATTCTAGCGACCTCCCCAACCCCCTAAACAAGGTAGAGCGACTGCACGATGGCATGAGAACTTCGGGTTGCGTCAAAACGCAATCAGGCGTTTTGACGCAAACGCGAAGCGGTTCTGGCGGCGTGTGCGGATTTTGCGTTCACCACTCGAAGAAAGCAGTGTTTTTGACGAAACCCACATGTTTTTGACCCGAAGGGCTGCATACGTATGTTACTTATGGGAGCTTGTATATAGCACCACAAGCAAACGTTTGGGAGTATGCGTGTCAGGGTGAAAGCGGCCGCCATATATAAGCTTCGCCGTAAATTCCTGGCGCTGCCTATTCTGGCGATTTTAAGCGTGTTCCGTGCTATAGCAGTGGTGCTTGCGGCGCCGTCTTATACGTCATGAAAGGGCATATATACCTCTGGAGCCTCGCCGCAATCGACCGTGACAGCGCGTTCTTATACCGCTCATTCGACATGCTGCAGTGGGTACATACCGCGACATGAAAATTGATAGACGCGCGCAACTTCTTCATTCTTCTCAATAATCACTATAACCTCGTGATTCACAACCATTCGTAGGATGACTTTTCCCAAATACCTTGGAACCCAGCCACCGTTCCGGCGTGGTCCACCGTCGTGCGCAGGCTTATACACGTTTGCGTGAGGCTGCTCAGTGCGTCGCTGAATCAGCCTGCGTATAAGGAAGGCTGCGTGTGTACCGCCTCCGCGAGTCGCAAATCAGCATTGTGCTCGGGGAAAAAAAAAAAAAAAAGCGCCGCGCACGCTCCGAGACAGGGGACTTGTATGCGCAATCGCAATTGGCGGCGCCCGTATATACTTCCCAAATTGAGCGAGGCTTAGTATTATAACGAGCGGTCGTATATGCGCAACAAGCACGCGGGCAATCCCAGCGCGCTGAAGGCGCTCATTGGGCCTGCGCGAGCGCGTGGCTTCGCTGGGACAATCGAGAATGGACTGCGTCTGAAGGAGGAGCGGGTTGGGAACCGCGGACGCGGGGCGAGATATGGCAGTGCTTGCCTCCCGCTCTTCCATCTCCACCTCCGTGTATAGACGGCCGTTTCTTGGGCACACGCCCACGCCTCGGCTGTGCTTCCCTCGCTTTTGGGAACAAGGTTAGTGCGTTTAAATTAGGCAATCACCGGTCCTCTCACTCACCCCTCATTCTTCTTTTTCTTTTTCTATTTCTTATCACGCACCGGTTTCCTTAATTCTGCCAGTTTATTCCAGCACGGGGCCTTATACCACGCCCGTTCTTTTCCTCCAGGTCTCTCTCTCTATCTATCCTTTGTCTAGCGCAAGATTTTTTTTTTCCTTTACACGTATACTTCTTTTTGATGGCCGATTGTCGGTCTAATTGGGGACCGCTTACGTGTCTCAACCTCAATGCCGTTGCCGGATAATTCCTCCCTTATTGTATACCTCGAATCACCGTGGTCCCGTTCAAACGCTGCCTGTTTTGCTCCAGAGTGGCACGCGCAATTTCCCTTCCTCCTACTCTTCCACGCGGCTGGCCGTCAACAGGCGCTGTACATGCGTACACGTCTCTTCGGTTGAATCCACGAACTTGCATGTCGCGGAGGACAGCCCGTTAAATAGCCAGCGTACAGCAGTAGCCGCGTAGAGATGTCTGTATACATCTACTCAGAGAATCCCGGCCATTTCCTGTTGCTGACGCATCCGAGTCCTATATACAGTCTGACTGAACGTGTAACGTTACAGAAACAACAACGAGCAGCAAGAATTGGAGGAGGAGAGAGAGAGAGAGAGGGGGGGGATTGCGGAATGGAGACAACGACAAGCGGTGAATCAGGGGAAAGCGGTCGCGTTTGTGTTCGTGCTGCGTGGAGCTCGGAAGCAATGACGGTGAGCATATAGCTACGGTCCTTACGGTTCGTTAGGCCTGCTTTTGTCTTCGCTCAGCGGCAGCAGACGAAGGGAATCACGCATTCGGGAAATAATTGGCCTCGTTGAGTTCCCCCGGCGCGATATGCTCGTTCTTTCTTCGCCGCGTGGTGCTCTCGCGAAGACGCGCTCTTTCTTTTTTTTTTCCCCCTCATTTTTGTGGTGGTCATGGTAGCTAACTTTTCTTCCTCCTCACTACAGGAGAAGAAGAATACCGAAAAATGCGCAATCTGGCGAAAATGGCCAGGAGAGAAAAAAAGAAAAGCCACGAACTTAAAAAAAAAAAAAACAATGTGAAGGCGGAGAGTTATAGCGGGGACGCGGAGTGGTATAACGAAATATACGGCGTGTTGCTTTTGTCTCGCGGGGGCCTGGCTGGCCCAATTGTTTTGTTCTCCGCGCGTTTCGGAAGCACGAAACGGTTCCAAAGTGAGCGGCAAACGAATTCGCGTTATGCGTCCGACGCTGCGGCCTGCTACCGCGCGCAGTCCTCCTCCTCTTGGCACGCGATGAATCAGTTTTTATATGCGCTGTCTCGGTTCGCTGATCGGCGGGCTTCCTGCTTCGCACAGCGATTTTTTTTTGTTGTTGTTGTTTCTGTGACGCTTTGGCGGCTTGTTGTCATCGGACTGGCGTTAAATAACTCGTATGCCGTTGCTTTCATTTCATCTCTTTCATTTCTTCTTTCCTTCCATTTATTCCTTATTTGTTTCTTTCCCGGTCCCCATCAATACGCGAAGCAAACTGAAGTTGCTTTAGTGCAGACGGGAAATGAACCCGCCGCCCGCGATCAATCTCATAAGCATTACACTATTTGTGTATGCCCGACTTTGATGGTCAGTGGCATGTGTCATTCATTCATTCATTCATTCATTCATTCAGGTCATCTTTTCCACTCTTCTGCTGTTTTCTCCGTCAGGCATTTTCCGTTGCGTCTCGAACGTCTACCCAGTCTACGCATCCGACACGCACGCACACGTAGACAAAAACCGCCCTATTTCGTCCTTTCATCCCACTGTCAAACGCGCTGTCTCTGCCACGTGGGTGAAGTAACACGAATACGCGGTAATAAGTGCTTCGAAGGGGCCAAAAATAAGACAAAAATATTGTTGTTGTTGTTTTGTGGGGTTTTACGTCCCAAAACCAGTTCTGATTATGAGAGACGCCGTAGCGGAGGGCTCCGGAAATTTCGACCACCTGGGTTCTTTAACGTGCACTGACATCGCACAGCACACGGGCCTCAACATTTCGCCTCCATCGAAATGCAGCCGCCGCGGCCGGGATTCGATCCCGCGACCCTCGGATCAGCAGCCGAGTACCTTAGCCACTAGACCACCGTGGCGGGGCAAGACAAAAAAAAAAAAAAAAAAAAAAAAAACGTTACTACCTGCAAGGAGCTCGGATCTTGTATATATATATAGCTCGCATACAACCACTCCCCACAAGAATTTCACTCGAAGTGAGTGTATTCCCCGTGGTTGCTGCAGATCGCAAACTACAGCGCACCATAAACAAACAAAGCAGCTACAGTACTGCCAACTTATCTCTTCCAAAGAGATGCGAAACTTTCGAACTAATCTCCGCGAACATATTTGCGCATTAGCTTACGCCAAGAGTTCAAAGATCCTGTGCTGTATATTCCAACCAAATGTTTATCCTCCTCCTATTAAGGAACTCCGAGCCGTTCTATGAGCCTATGCAATAACTATCTAACTATATCGAATAAGTTAGCCTTAAACTGCAGCTGTATATGCAAGGTCCTTCATTTAAAACCTGCAGACCAGAAATGCGCGAATATGTTTTTCGTGAAGCGACGATGTAGTTTTTTTCTTTCCCCGAACTGCCACCAAAGCGTGCGAGCGAATAGGGAATAAAGTACGACGCGATTAAAATTTTGCGCACAGCGACGATCAGCCTTCAAACACGATGTCAATTAATTAACAATGCCGGTCGCAGGTTGAATGTATGAATGAGAAACACAATGTCGCCACCGATGCCCCGCCATCCCGCCGGCAAAACCTTCTAACGTTCGACAGGGTCCGTATTCACGAGAACTATAGGAGACAGGTACACTCAATGTGAAATCTGCTGAAACAGCCGAGCTTTGATTCTCCTGTGTTTACGTTGTGGTGATGGTGCATGATTTTCCGCGATTTTTCACCACCTCCATGGCACCGATGACAACTTTCTTTCTTTCTTTCTTTCTTTCTTCTTTCTTTCTTTCTTTCTTTCTTTCTTCTTTCTTTCTTCTTTCTTTCTTTCTTTCTTTCTTTCTTTCTTTTTCTTTCTTTCTTTGCTTTAACGTAATCACTACCATGTAACGGTGAGCTGAGGGCAAGTGTGGGTCCAGCGCGAGGACTAGGGCGGCGGCCATTGCTCTTCCGAAACAGCTCTGCTGTTAAAGGGACCGACAACCACCCAAAACTTGGATTGAAACGGCCCCACTGGCGGAATGATTGTGTGCTGCACTGGCTCAAACGACGCCACTTTGCCTCATTAAACATGGGTTCATGTCTTTATTTCTTCACGCAAGGTCGCAAAAACTGACAACTGACGTTTGGTAACTCAAGCGGGAAACATACGAACTAGAATTAGAGTGCGGTCACGTGACTTTCTACAAATTTACGCAATATTTCATCTGTTTATTAGTATCGGACTGCATGAAATTTTTGATATTATAAGCTTTTTCACACTTACAATGTGCAGATAACACTTCGTTTGTAGCGCGTGTTGCTACTGCGCGCTTCTGCCGTCACGTGCGAAAGCGTGGTTTCGGATCTAGCTAGCCTGGCTTGGCTCGGCTATGGCCAGAATGACGAAGCCGGAGCCCCGCCATTCATGACGTAGGCGCGGACATGCGAAAGAACGCCTTGCAAATACATGATCGGCCTGGCAAAAAATGCCAGCTAGTCGCACCGTCTTTTTATTTCGAAAAGTAGTCGAAAAGGCCAAAATCTAGGTAGTTAATCACAACTACGCACACTCCTGCGAAAGCAGAATGATGGCCGCAAGCGAGGTGGATTATCGGCATTGCGATCACTTTTCAACGTTGCTTGAGAGCGCACTCTGCCTTTTTTAGGGGTTTCTCAGATCCAAAAATGCTGCGTGCGAAATATCCACGTGCTTTTGGAAGTAACCACTGCCGGTGAAGACAGTAAAGGGGGCGAGCTTTTCATTGCTCCATAAAAAACAGGGCCCTTAAAAATCGGTTGTCAGTCTCTTTAGTGCTATCGTAAACACTAGTGACGAGCGGAGCTGTGGGGGTTAACAAAGCACTGCGAACTTGAGCAAAGGAGAAGCGATTCCTTTGAAAAGCCACGCCCAACTGTTTTTGCGCTATATAAGCCCCACAGACACAAAGAAGTCATTAACGCATCATTTTCCATGCTGATCAATGATTCATTTCATCTATACCACGCTAATGACCACCCTCACTCATTCCACTATGTCCTTTCTTGGAAAGGGAACACTCTGTGCATCACTTTATGTCTTCTTTATCTCTCTTTGCGTATTTATTTCTTTCTTTTCCCTTTCTTTATCTTTCTTACTTTCTTTCTCAGTTTATCTTCCTCTCACTCATTCGAAGTTGTTTTACAGTCGTCGGCACAACGCAACCACATGGTACCCATAAATGGGTGTTCTGTGGGTGTATCGAATATAGGGCGGTTATGATCGTCACCTTCGAACCGTCGGTATACGAGTTCGAATCCCGTTTCGCCAAGAATCTATACTTCGTGTCATTCATTTCTTTATTTCTCCCCCTCTCTGCCTCACCTCCTGTCTCCATCTGCACCTCCTCTATTCATTTCACATACTCTCTCCCCTTCGTTCTCTCTCTCGCCGTCCTACGCGCAGCGTTCTCCGCTTCTCATACTGAGTGCTCTTTCATACGTTCCATTGATAACCGAACTTTGCCTGTGGTCGGCCGCCTTCGATAGCTATATGTCCAGCGACAAGATTGGCTAAACTTCTCTCTCACGAAAACTTCTAGCGTATAAGAGGGTTCTGGGAATTCGGGTCCTCGAGTATATATAACTCCAAATTCCCACGTGAACTTGTTAGTAAGTGTCTTTTGCCATTAGTCGCAGGCCCTCACTTACGACAGGCCAAGCGTCGGGCTCTGCTGAACTTTCTCTCCTGCGAACAAACAGGGCTTTGAGAATCGAGGCAGATTTCACAAATGCCGTACGTGATCGTTCGTAATAAGCGTTCTTTTCCCTTGATTCGGACGCCTTCCACTCACGGTATGTCAAGCGTCAGAATTTTCTAAGTTTCTTTCTTTCGAACAATTCTATCGCAAGATGGCTCTGAAAACTTGGGTGTCGGGGCCGAGCTCACGAAGCTCGTGCGCACTCGCTCGTAAGGCAAAATACGAGATCACCCGGGAAATGTGCAGTACTGGTTGCGCAGGAAAGAACCTCGCTCGGAATTATTTTGCAATCGTCCCCAACCCCTCTTCCCGCCTTCCCACTACTGCGAGTCTCAACTAAAATCGTGGTTACGGTCAATTAAAAAAAAAAAAACAAAGCGAGGTTACTGATTGTATGCGCTCCCCACTGCGAACTGCAAAGTAGCGCGCTTTCATTACATCAACTGCGACAGAAACTGCAGACTATATTTTACAAGCATCATCGGACCGGAGGAAGAACTCCGTGCAATGACCGTCACCTATGGCAAGATCGATCCGTATGAGTGTTGGCCTGCGAAGCTCGACATCACGGGTTCGAATCCCGCGTCCACGGCTGCCACATTTCTGTGGGGTCGAAATGCAAAAAGAAAAAGAAATAAGAAAGAAACATCCATGTACTTAGATTCACGCCTACGTTAAAGCACACCAGGTGGTCAACATTGTTCCGGAGTGTTCTACTATATGGGGCGTGCCTCACACAGGTGGTTTTGGCACGTTAAGCTCCATCAATTATTATTATACATGTTGTACATGGCTTTCTACCGAGGCACCAGGCACATGATAACAATTATTTGTCAACTATTTGTTTCTACTTTTATTAGACGCGTATTTTCGCATACTTGAACGCAAGAATTACGGTATAGCCCCTCAAAGCGCCCTCGGGGAAAGAAAAGTCCGCACTTTGCGCCATGAAAAATAAGAAAGAAAAAAACATTCATGCAGAAAGCGCGACGCCTTGCGCAACTTCTTGGCAGTGTCAGAACGCTACACGTATACATCTACGCCAGCGGGGAATGGGAGGGAGCAGAAAAAACGACAAATACCACTAAGAAAAAAAAAAAGGTCTAAGATTCTAGGAATGACAGGGGACCACATGAAGTTCCTCATTCGTGATGAAAGATCGAAACGGGCCGTTGATGCGACACGTTTAACCCGACCGCTTTGCTATAGGTCGCGGCCGCACAAAACGCCTCTCTTCGGCACAGAAATAAATAGGATACGACGAGGACACGACTGACGTAGAAAGATCGTTTTCACGCCGGAGTGCATCGTCGTGT